>JXSR01S004358.1:12813-32604 GCA_000969725.1 Ophiothrix spiculata
TGCTTAACTTGCGTAAGTTTAGATTTTACTGTTTTTTTTTATTTTTTCCCAAGGATTTCGTTGATAATATACTTATATACATACACCTCACTACACCAACACAATTGCTGAATGATGAATACAGTTGTATTAAGTCACTGAAATTGAGATTGAATAGAAAAAAAAATCAATAGGGATTATGTTATCACAATGTCTTTATATTTGGTTATATCTCAGCGTATCATATCTAAAACTAGATAGGTTGTTGTGTTAATTTGTTGGTTATTTTGATTGCGGCGATTTCTGTGAAATAGTTTGTGATAAGTTGGTCTTGCTTATTCTTTTTCATTTGGATCTAATTAGAACCTAGAACCTTGTCGAGCGAGCTTTTGTTTGGCTATACGAGAAGTGGTCAACCAGTTTCTGACCGAGGGTAGATGAGCTATTAAAATTTATTTGTAGTAATTGTAATTAAATTATATACGGATACCCAAAACTAAGTTCCCCCTTGGATGACCAGACTCTGTCAAGACAGAAGTCGCCATGTTGGCTGAAATTCTCTATACAACACACTCTACCATTTACATGAAAGGTAATGTCGCTTTTGAGCAAGACCCATTTGTTTCAAACACATTTTTTTAAACAGCCGAAAAAAAGTTGCATTTACCATCTTGCAGCCTTCTATTGGCGACAAAAACAAGTTTACTTTGGCATTTATTGCATTAACATGACTATGCTACCAAAGTACACATTTTCGCATGGTTTCAATATCATATTACAGTATGTGACATCCAATTCTGTCAGGCTTATGTCATGGTAACAGCATTCCTTGAAAGTGAGAGATAATGTGAGAGAAAGTGAGAGAAAATCTCTGGAATAAAATCGTTAGTACTCTAAACCTTCAGATGAGCATGCAAAACTCAGTAGCAAACAAACATGATTTTTACAATGAGATAACATTTAGCAGAGATATTACTGCACATTTTTACCAGGGCATGGAAGTTGGAACTTGAACGACCAAGGGTAACGGATCGCAGAATGTAACAATTGTACGCGATATCACTGCACTATTAATCTGTGTTTTGTTTTCATGTTGAAAATATGGATTTTGATCAATGACTCGTTACCTAACTTTCTTATACAAAAATGTCATATGGTCCAAATTTCAAAAAAATCCGTCAAATTTGTTCAGTTTTATTCCAAAATCGCTTTACAAGTTGTTGAAAAGAATGGTGAACACAATGTCTTCATTGACAATTTATTTAAAATTGAGAAGGGGCCGTATCATGTTTTAACTATGTAACACGCACTGTTTAAAATGGAGAAAACAACATATATAAGTAAACGTGAGAGCATGTTGAGATTTCACAAAATACGCAAGGGCAACTTTTTAGTTTTGAAAAAACAAATTAAAACAAATGCGTGTTGTTAGAAAACAACAAAAGCTTTCATCAAATGGTTGCGTGCGTTTCGTGCACAAGTGTTTTTCTAAACAGAAGGCTAAAGAAAAAGTATTCAACATGGAGAGTTCTACCATTATAAAGTCTGATCATCCATGGGGAAACTTATTTTTTGGTGATCGTTTATCTATATTGAATTTAAAGACTCATTAACGCTGTATGTTCCCGGGCCTATTGACCTATTTTGAGCCAGAACACATCATTATTACAACATTTGCCGAAATAAGCACCTTAACCCTCGTCCACCTAGGGGGGGGGGCCTAACGGATCATCATCGATTGCTCAAAAACGCGAAACAAAGTGACTCCGTGCATTTAAGTAAGTGTTTTTACATCCTTTGCAGTCATTTTAATGAAAAAAGTCGGAGGTACCACCACCCTATATAAAAAGTCGCCATTTTGAAATATATATACATGCTTACAAACTTAAACTTACAGAAACTACCATTTCCTTAATTCGTTAGCAAAAAACCCAATGAAAATCCAATATTTAGAACTTTTATAGCGAATTTTTGAATTTTTTTCAACTTTCGCCGAAATCAGATTTCGGCGAAATTTTCCGACCTAAAGTACTTTATGACGTCATAATTACGAAGCGCCTTGACCGATTTTCATGATTTTGGTATCAATAGAAAGAGGAGACCTACCCTATAATACTATGGTATAACACAACCACACATTTGGCGCGTCAAATTCATTTGCACAGGGGGTGGGGTGGGACGAGGGTTAATATTCCTATAATGATTAATGTAAATTTAAATTTCGGTTAAATTTTTGATTAAAGGAAGTAAGGAATCCATTTCTCTATATTCAATACCATTATATCTGTGTGCTGAAATGTGTTTCTCTGAAAAAACACGATAACGTTTCATTAGCTTTTACCTTAAGCTTTATCACATGTTCTTCTAGTACTATTAAGGAATTCTTTTAATAGTATAGCTTTGAATTTGTAAATGCTTGACATTGATTTAAAAATTGTTATTTGGTGTGAAGTGAAGGAGAAATGTTTAAGGTTCTGTAAATGCAATAAGTTATTTTGCAAAGAGTGTGAATCAAAGGATGATATTAAGATTAACGTACACCTGTCTAGAGCTATCAAATTTAAAACCAATGGTTTAAAGTAATGTTTCGGGATCAATTTTATTCAAGTCAATTCGCAAGTTTACTATTTATTTCTCTTTTTAGAAACACTTTAAGAATTTGCATTTCATTTCTAATTGTTTGATAAAGTTTTTAAGATGTTTGTATGTTTAAAGATACATAGGTTTATGATACGGTTTGCCTATAATAGCCAAGATATCTTATTAATCCCCATGATTAATTTAACTCTTTAGTTATTGTATATCTTGTACATGTGGTTTTCTGTTGAATGTTTGCCATATAATTATTGCATAATACGGTACTAGAATCTCATCGATCTTGTCATTGCAGAAAAAAAATACGACTCGTGCTTTTTTCATGATGTTCCAATATTTGAGCATTGTCGGCGTTTTCGTCATTCAGGTCGATGTCTTTTATTTTCTAAAACAAGAAATGACTTTTACACATGTTGAGTTGGTGTTGGTTGTCAGGACATCCTTATAGCTTTCATTTTTGATGATTTTTAAAATAAAGTAACCTTTTATGATCCCTTTGACCCCTGGGTCAAATTTGAGGTTAAAACAACTGATGACCTTTGTATTCATTCATCCAACGGTGCTTGTTTCGTCAAAATTCAATAATGTAAATTGAAACAATTCTTAGATTTCATCTTTTTACCTATTTTTTGGCATTGATATTCACCATTGTACTTTGTCAGTCATCATTTAAAAACATGTTGTTCCCAACGTCGGTAAAAAAAAGCAAAAGTACAGTTGATAATGATTTTGTCAACGATAATACCAATTACGTAATTAGTGTGTATAACATTAGGGAAAGAAGAGTACAGTATGAGTAAAATAATGTAGTCATAATCATTGCGATATAGTGTAATGACATTAAAACCTCATTGTTCATGTATAATGTACTTTATATGTCACGTCTGTGATAATTGTAACCTGAAATCTATTACGCTTTACTTAAATGAAGTGAGGAATTCACTCGTCTATTTGGTATTCCACTGACGTAAACACGCTTACATTTCATTAGCTTCATGAAAAGTCTTTCTTTTCACTACTTAAAGGTGTTTCTTGTCAAATCGAAGCGAAATCAAACAGTTCGAGTCTGAAAGGAATATCTACCTATGCAAGTTGTAGAAAAGAAGGATTTCGATTAGAATTTACATTAATGACATATGTATACGTTGAAGTAATCTTCAATTATCTTCAACGAAAAATAAATAAAAAGTAAAGGTGTGACTTGTGTCATTTTATTTGAACTGTTTTTTTAAACTCGGAGATAATGTCATTTTATGTATACTTTACTAAGTATCTTTCCCGTTAGAACTTAGAGTTAACATCAACATTCAATTTACAAACAAATGACAACTAACATTTAACACTTGTTTCAACTATGTTGAGAAATCACATCTCTTCTAATAATGTAATATTTGCGTAAAGAGAAGTGTATTATCATGATTACAGTGTGTATTAAAATGATTAGTACTCAACTTTGTGCAAATCGAATCCGTGGTGAGTTTATAAAGCTGGTGTCTTTACAGAATACTCCTGTTCTTGGAAACGAAATGTCAAAATGTTATCATTCTTTTTGGCAAATTAAAGACAAAGAAACGTATTACCAAATCAGATCATTCCGAGTTTAAATATGGAACGGGAAGTATTTTTATACATTTATTCATTCTGAGTACTAATTATTGTGATACACCCTGTATTTACTACTAGTGGGCCGCCAGTGTATAGTTGTGGCGGTGACCCGGTAATGACATTGGATGAACTTTCTGAACATTTTTGTGTTAGACCTTTAAAATGACCCTTTGACCTTGGATGATGACCTTTTGGTCTTGATTGACCTTGACCTAGAGCAAAGAGCTATTCGTAGTCCAAGTTTGGTCAAGGTCGAGTCAAGGGTTCATGAGATATAGCTGTAACATCGAACGCCTCTTGAAATACAAAGGAGGACAATTGCTATTAATGTTCCAAGTTTAGTCCATGTAGGGTCTGGGGTTTTAGAGTTATAGCTGTGACCTTGAAATGACCTGGGATGACCTCAGGTCACCTAAACAGATAATTTTAAGATCTGACTACAGACTGACCTTTGGCCTTTGATGACCCCAATGGATTACTCGTATAATACGGAGGGGACCAATAGCTATTCATGGTCCAAGTTTGGTCCAGGTAGAACCAACGGTTCAAGAGTAATGGCCGTGACCTCGAAATGACCTGGGACGACTTCAGGTCAACTTTTGGGACAATTTCAAGATTTGACCTCAGATTGACCTTGGATGACCCCCAATGGACAACCCCTATAAAGGGGCCAATTGCTATTCATGGTCAAGGTTTGGTCAAGGTAGGGTTAAGGGTTCAGGAGTTATGACTGTGACCTCGAAATAACCTGGAATGACCTCAGGTCAACTTTTCGGACAATTTCAAGAATTGACCTCTGATTGACCTTTGACCTTCGATGACCCCCCACCAGATTACCCTATAATACACAGGGGGCCAATTGCTATATTTATGGTCCAAGTTTGGTCAAGGTAGGGTCAAGGGTTCAGGAGTTATGGCCATGATTTCGAAATAACCTGGGATGACCACAGGTCAACTTTTCGGACAATTAAAAAACAAAAATTGACCTCTAGATGACCTTTGACCTTGGATGACCTTCAAAAACGCGAACTCGATCCTCATCGGACCAAGTTGCACCCACTCAACAAGTTGCATGAGCATCAATGTCATTGAAGTTTGTTCCGAAATTGGGTATCGCTATCATTGTCTACTCCCAAGAATGCAAATGAGGATAATGAGCTTTATTCCGTTGTTGAGTACCCTGTTATATGTACGGCAGAGCATGGCATTGTATTCAATGGGCTCATTTGCATTCTTGGGAGTAGACAATGATAGCATTACCCAAAATTGGCAACATACAAAAGTGCTAAAATGGGTTCAAACAAAAATACAAAACATTAAATTATAATGAATTTATTCCGTCGGTAAATTATATATATATATACATAATGCATATTTAATTACAGTTGGTTGTCATAAACAAACTTTACGAAACAAACACAAGTCAATGATGTAATGCTAATGAGGTGCGATGGTGGTGCTTGTATAAAGTAACTCCTACTACTGATTTTCAATATCAATGTCTCTTCCTTTTGTCTCAGAAATAATAGTTATATTAAGTAAGAATGCATAGATGCTAACCAACACCAAGCAAGAGTAGTATAAAGTGACAAAAGTCACAACAGGGAATATTTATTTATTGCTACAAGATTGGACTTAGAAGAAGACATAAAATACATGATATAAAATAATTTAACATTTGCCGAAATAAGCATAATTAATAATCCTATAATAATTGATGTATACCTTAATTGAAATTAACTCCGATTAAACTTTGATTATAAGGAAATAAAGAATCACTATAATGAATACTAGATTGAATCTAGATTAAATGCTAAAATGTGTTTTCATGATGAAAACAAGACATCGTTTCATTAGCTTTTACCTTAAGCCGTATGTTTTTTCTAGCTCTGTTAAGGAATTCGTTTAATCTTTTAGCTTTCAATTTGTAAACGCTTGACATTGTTATTTGGTGTGAACTGAAGGGGAAATGTTTAAAATGTTATTATGCAGTTTATTTTGAAAAGAGTATACATTGTAAAGATCAAGGTACGCAATTTCATACTTGTTTCTAATGAAATTTGTTAAATGTCTGTTTAATTAAAGATACAAATTCAGTTTTTATAGTTCACCTGCAGCAAAAAAAATCTGCTTAATACCCCATGATTATATAAACTTGAAATTTCTTGTGTAACGTGTACAGTCTTCTATTGAATATTTGCAATATAATTTTTTCTATAATGTAATACTATCATCTCATCAATCTTGTCATTTCAGAAAACTACAATACTTTAATACTCCAATTTTGTTCTTTTTCTCATTCAAGTCAGTGTCGTTTTATTCTATTCCGACAAATAACCTATTTTTAGCTTGCTTGCAAGATGACGATTTTCAAAACAACGAGGCTTTTTTATGACTCCTGTGACCGCTGGCTCAAATTTGAGGTCATTAAATGTGATTGTGATACGTTTTTAGCTATTCATCAAAGGGTGCTTGTTTCGTCGACATCCGATAAGTCCAGTTATTTAAGTAAAGCGTAATAGATTTCAAGATACAATTAACCACAGACATGACATATAAAGAGGGTTTAATGTTATTAGACTTTATCGTAATGATTATGATTACATGTTATTTTAAACGTGCTTTACTTTCACTAATGTTCTACACACTAATTATTATAATATTCACCATTTAGTTGCATTTTTTTTAATCATCATAAAAATACAGTTTGTTCCCAATGTCGGAAAATAGAAAAGTACAGTTGATAATGATTTGACCAACGATAATAAGATATAGCATATAAAAATTGACTAAATCGTTCATCAAAATATCTAAAAATCGCAAAAACAGTTTAAAGTAAGACTGCACAGAGAGCTCAATAAATTATTGCTGTATTCAACCAGCTCCATAAATTATTGATCCATGGCTGATTCAGTGGTCGAGCTTTCTATGCAGAGCAACCCTTGTGAAATGATGACATTTCAATTAAATGACATAATACAAGGTACAAGTTTTGTTAGATTATCGTTAATGCAAATTGAATAAGACAAATTAAAGTAAAGAAATAAACACAAATATCAGTAAGACAATTTACGCTTCACAAGAGATATTAGACCTAACACTTTAAATTAAACAACAACAACAATAACAAGAGGGCATTTAGATGCGCTATTCACGTGAGTATCATAGCGCTTACAAAATAGGATAACATAATAAAACAAAGATAAAACAAATGTGTCTTTAGAAGTCTCTTAAAAGCATTGATTGATGGTGCAAGTCTGATGTTCCTTGGCAGTTTATTCCATTCATAAGCAGCGGCGATACTGAATTTGTTTCTACCAATTGATGTAAATTCTCTTGGGATATAGAGTTGTGTTTTATCATTAGCTGATCGCAGTCGAAGAGAAGGCTGATACAGCTGAATACTTTAAGAGATGTAGGGATGAGCAAAACTATTGAGAGCCTTGTATACGTAGAGCAAGATCTTGAAAACAACTCTCTTCTCCACTGGAAGCCAGTGGAGTCTCTCTAACAATGAATCAGCATCAACCCTCCTTCCGACTGCGAAAATTAATCTGGCGGCACTGTGTTGAATCCGTTGTAAACTGTAATTCCACTATTGCATGGAATATCAGATCTCAATACTATGCATTGCTTTTTATGCCGATTATTGTAATGTATTGAAAGTCATCTGGACTTTCTGCAATCATTTCCTAAAATGTTTATGGGATATTGCACATTTAGTCATATCTACACTTCTTCTTATTTTTCTAAAAATACCAGTTAATAATGATTCTATTGCTGCAAAGTTTAATTTCATTGAAAATAAGCGTCTGCAATATGCATGTTGGGTAATAAAAACATATATCTCTTGCCATCGATGATTTAATTTGAAAACAAATCAAAACCGAAAAGAAAAAAAGAGAAGACAATACAGATGATGAAAATAACAGCATTAAAATGTCATCAATCTATGATGAATGATTCTAAATATAACCTAAAGTACTGCATCGAAAGGTGCAACATTGCGACAATTGATAAACTAAACATTTTTGTATTAAATAAAAAAGTTGATTAGCTTTAAAATGAGACATAGTTATTAGAAAATTCAACAATTTTACGATGAAAAGGGTACATATTTTCATTTTATTTTCTTGATAACTTTAATTATCAAAACATGCTTAGGCCTTGTTCCCAATTTGGACAGAATATCTTCCGACATTCGGAAGAGTATGACGCAAGAACAATGACGAAATGTATTTTGAGTAATGACGCAAAATATTAGGAGAAACGCATAACTACCTCCTTTGAAGTAGTCTTTATAATGATTGAGGCCCTGATGCAATTTTTCTGAATCATTCAATACACTATACTACATCTATCTTGAATCATCACTCAATATTTTTTCTGTATCATGATGCAAGACAATTGCGTCAAGCCATTTCGAATGACTCAAAAGCTTTCGTCATGAATTGGGAACCGTGCCTTAGCCACGATGTTGTACCTTTCGATGTGCTGTGACTCATACAGTATTAGATACACATTACTGTTGGATGCCACTACCGGAAGAAATCAAATTTCATCTGAAAGTGCTTATACTTGCTTGAAGTAAAATATATCTTTTACTGTGTGCCCCAAAGATTGTAACATCTTTTTGTTATGATAAAGGGTCATATAATATTCTGTTTTCTCAACTGAAAAAAAAATAATTCAACTAAAAATAATGATCTTAATCATTTTGTAAAACATATAATTGTGTTATTCGATTGAATTGACATAACTGTTGCTATCAATTAAATGGGGGACACTGCTAGGACATCAAATTGTGTCGCAAAATTTCTGATAATGATTTAAGTTGTTCTGTACGAATATGTCTTTAATTTAGATAATTCATCAAACAGTTTCTTATCAAATGGCTATTGAATTTTGTTTAAGTTGGAAATGACCGTAAGCAGTTAATTGCAGGACAACTCATCAAATTTCAAGTTATGAACAAACTATCTTCCAAAATAACTTTGCAAAATTTATTTCTCAATTCTTCATTAGGTTATGATGTGCTTTATAAATACCAAACCTCAACATCTGGGCATGTTTAATAATAATAAAAAAAAAAGTATATGGGCATTATGCCCTTTTATGCCCAAATATGGTCATAGGGTGTCCATATTTTGGCATAAAAATAACCTTTCGGTATTTAAACCTACTTAGCGAAATGTTTTTAACAAACTTTTTTGCCAGGATAATGTACAAGTTAAAGGTCTGTAAGAATCTACAAAAAGCTTATTTTTGAAAAAGAAAGTAATGGTCTCTAAGCAGTTTTGCAATTCAAGTCTTCATATTTATTTTACACAAAGCAGCTTTATAATATGATATTTATATCGAGTCATCGATCATGTGTCCTGTCATTGCAGCATAAAAAAAGAAGTGATGATAGATTGCAGAAGAAAATTTGTTATTTTAGTTTTTACCTCTCCCTAACTTTCTAGATCCTACCATCAATTTTAATACTTAACCAGTTGCACAAGTTTTTTTCTCTCATTAAGGGGACTAGTTTCTTCTAAGACCAACACCAAGAGACTGTTACACAGCTGATTTTTGTAAAGTTACCAACATAGATGCTTTGCACGTTTTATGTAAAGCCTGTGAGATGGTGAAAATTTAATTTAAAACAAGTCATCAGCACCTCTTTTTTTCATTCGCTTTTTTGTTTTTTAACATTATATCACTGTAATTATCAACATATCGATTATATGTCCCGTCTTTACACGTAATGTCCTGCTCTATATCTGATTAAGACTATATTTCGCGATATTCTTAGGTAATGCTATTTTATAGATCACAGAAAATTGCATAAGCTAATAAAGAAGATTTGAAGTTGGTAAAGGTGTATTCATTAAACTTTACACACTTTTGTAAGTGTGCATATTACAGGTATTTATTTATACCTGCATGGTTATTTGTACGGTTCGAAACTACGTTTGCAATGATTTCCAATAACGTCACCACACCAAGCAATGAAGCATGGTATTTTGATGAAACCTTTGGAACATGTAGACTTATCCACTATTGTAGAAAAGCTGTTGGTTTTATGAAAAACTATGTTTCAATATTTTTTCTGATTTTTTGAAATTATAAATCATTCGTGGACAACCTGTATTTGTAAATGAAAGCAAATAAACAAAAACATATTTTGGTAAACTTGCCAAAAAAGTATTTTTTTCTGTAAATCTTTATTCTATTATAATATTTAATAAACATCGAAAGACGTCTCCAATTGTCAGAACCTACAGACTTGACATTAAATATGGAATATGTTTTTTCTGTTGGTTTCCATCTTGAATAATCTGCTATATCTCGGTATATGAAAACTCCAGGGCCCCGTTTCATAAAGATTTGAATCAAGCGTACGTTTGATACGTTTGATTTATCAAGCGTAAAATAGGTTTATACAATGCAAATTTACGTTTGAAATCAAACGTACGCTTGATTCAAATCTTTATGAAACGGGCCCCAGGAATGTGTATTTCTTAATATTTATAGATATACATATAAACTTTGAACTAAGAACATTTTTGTGTATACCTAAGTGACACAGAGAAAATGGGGAACTTGAAAGCACAAAAACCTCTAAAATGTGGGTAACAGAAATTTAATTTGTCGTAGTTTCTTTAATACTTTACTTGGACGCTTGAAATTTTACAAGGTTATTTTACATATTGTTGGTTACAAATTATGACCAAACACTATTTGCTATGTCATCCATAAGAAGCGTACGGCGCATGGACTCTCCATGCGGACATTCCAATAGTAATTGGAGAGTTCGGACAGATGTATCAGCCGAAGTATCAAGCCCAGCCTAAAGTTACTAGTGTACATGGTTGTTTGATGTAACCTGTTGTTAATCAATGTGTTTCTTCAGCCGAGAAGTCCTCAACAGAGATCATATCTGAAGATCTTACCAAACAGGGCTACTGACCAACACCATGATCTTTCATAAAACAAGCTCGTATTAAGAGCATTTGTAAACTCTCACTTTATTCAAAGTGGCGATCATGCTAGGAAACCCCTGGAAAAAATATCTAGACCAAACACCTTTCCCAGCGACGCTCTGATCATGGCTGAAGCGTGCATGCTATCAACAATGTATCAAGAAGAAGGTAACATTTTCTTCTGGATGCTTAACATGCAGGTGGAAAATCGGTCCTGATCACCTTGGAAGGTGGCTTCCATAAGCCACAGTAAAGATGCATTCTAGAAGCATTGATAATGTCATTGGCTAGAGGCTTCTTCGGAAACAATTTTGTGCTCCACTATGACAACTTTCGCCTCCGTCGTGCTTGTACAATCCGGACATTCCTGGAAGATCAGGGTGTTGAGTTCTTTCCTTGCCCGGCAAGATCTTCAGATATTACTCCTTATGAGAACATTTTGGTTAAGAAACACGTTGGATTAACAGCATGCTATATTGATCCTTCATTGTGAAGAAGTGCTGTGGGGCTGTGTTTGGTGCTTTGGCCGAGATACCCGAGAAAAACTTTCCTATAACAAATGGAAAACATGCCATGGAGAGTCATGGCGTTGTACGCTTCTCAGTGAGAACAGAGGAAATATCTATTGATCAGAAAGTATCACTTATATTGTGTTAATCAACTCTGTAGAGTATTACATCTCTTGGTAACGTATGAAAGAAAATATGGCAAATTCAGTTTCCTTTGTTTAATATTGCAGTGAACGGATTTGGACCTCATTTTCCGAGATATTTGTACCTTCAAGTTTCCCATTGTCTCTGTGTCACTTCAGTGAGCTTGAAAGTACCCTTGGTTTGAAGTTTATAAGTGTAGTTACAAACATGAGAAATCACAAGTCTCAAAAAGTGGTAAATACAGAGATATGGCGGGTTATTCAAGATGGAAACCAACAGAAAAAATATATTCCATATTTAATGTCAAGTCTGTATATGTTTCGTTTTATTATATCCCACGAATAAGATTGCGGTGATTTAGACAACTACATGTATTCATTATTTGTGTCTTTTAGATATGATTGCAAGAATTATTACAAACGTATACCCATGTCATCAACATTATTTCAAAGATTAGCTTCCTAAAAAAATATGCATTTGTTATTTTTGCTCTTTGTGTAATTTAAGCACAATGCATAATTTGTACCGACATTCCAATAATCACACGAGTAAATAATGCAACTACAGAACGTCTAAGGAAAATACGGAATAAAATATTGTATTGTTGAATTATTAAGTTCTCGTTTAAAAATTATATAAAATAATTTAATGTACGTAGCTCTAAATAAATTATAAAATAAAAAAAGTAAATGTTGATTTACCTTGAATTTGATTGATATAGTTTGACCAATTCAATCAATATGACACCAAAGCCACATATTGTGTTTCCTATTTGTTATAAATTGAACTTGAAATACATCAAACTCTTATATATATGACAAAGCATTCTCTGGCTCTATTCTATGTCATTCTGTCTGTTTCTCAAATGTATTCCACTACGAAAATGTAACTGGAAAGCAATGACAAAGTACCTCTTATTTTCTTTCCAATAAAATACCTGCATAGTTAGCATATTGGGTAAGTCTATTGGCAACTTGATCAACCATGCCAGAGGTATCAATGGCAACTTAAATATTAAATACTTCCTACAAGAACTTAGCTTCTTCATTCTTGAAATTACCACTGTATTGGAGACTACTTTATATGGAATGCTTTGGAAAAATGCAAAATATTTTTTTCATAAAACCAACACACCGGACAGAAATGCACGAGTGTTGCACTTATAAGTATTTATAATAACAATAATACCCTGCATTGATCACATAAATACCAAAAAATACCTTGAAATGTAGAAAACAAACATTTTAAATTGAAATAGAAAAATTAACTTAACAAAACATTGCCTCTTAGAAAAATTAAATATATTTCATTATTTTAAAGATAAGGGAGAAAATATTTCCCTTTGAATTGATTGCTGGCAGGGATTATGTAAAACTTTAGAACATTTCATGTAAACATCATCTATAATCCATTTGAATGAAATGAACATGAAGTAATACAGAACGACATCGAAGCATCAACGCTTCTTGTGTATAGCGCACTTTATGTCATACCTATAATAAATTCAAATTCAATTTATTATACCTTTAATTTAGTGAAGTTAAACAAGATTCCATTGCTCCATTCAATTTCATTATATCTGATTGTCAATATCTATTCCATCGACGCAAACACGATTCCATTTCATTAGTTTTCACCAGCAGCTTCCTGAAACGTATATCCATCGCTATCAGGTATTTCTTCTCAAATAGAAGACTTGTTAACGCTACCTGTTATAAATTTACTTCCGTCACTATTTGAGAGCCGTTATTATATAAAAGTAATAATCACCTGTATGGAAGTTGTATAACTTTTATTATTGACATCAGAATACTTTTTCAAATAGTTCCTCTTGATTGAAAAGTATAAAGTAATCTCTTTAAATGGCAATAGGAGTATCAATATCGACTGATACAAATACATTTAAATTGAATTACAGACGTATTTTATTTGTGAATGTGTCATTTATACAACTAGCCTGTTCAAGTTTGTCGCAAGTTATCTCATTAACTGACATGGGATTTAGTTTACAAATCCCTTACAAATAGTTTACAAATTTTAAATGACAAAAGAAGTATCGAATTAATCTTACCGCACTAAAGAGGCCTGTCAATCAAAGTATAGGATAGGCTATTGTCTTCGACTAAAGCAAAAACGTCTGGCGGTTTTAGTTGTGCTGTTTATCGTGCAAACACAAAAGGATTGTTACGGATTGCAATTTCTCAAGTGGGGATTAAATATACTTATTGACTCCAGTGAATAGAATAAGTAATGGGTTAACAAAATATTTTACTACGGATTACAAAATGCATTGTTATAAACGGACAGAACATTTGAACTCAATAAACGTCTTACATATAACTCCTGCATGCATTTCTCCTGGTAAACCTTCAAACAACACAGAGACGTTATCTGATGTCCTTGGAGTAGGCTAGGACATTATGATTGAAATCATTTGTGACCTTCCACCTCAAAACAGCAGTAAATGCCAGCTCTTGTCATTTTCATTTTTTTTAATTATTTGTAAAGACCATGCTTTAAGGATTAAAATGACACCTTAATGAACTTCACACGATTTTCAGAAATCAAGTTATGGTCCATCACAGGTTGTCAGGGAGTAAAACGTATAACCGAGATAAACGCGTTCAAAGATTAGTAAGCCCTTTATTTTCTGTTGATCGTCTTAAGAATATGCCAATTTATTTCACATTTCTTATTATATTCTTGAAACGAAACTTTGCTGGTATTTTGTAGTAAGCACTAGGATTGTATATCTGTCAAAAAATCAATTTCGGCAAAAAATGACCTTGACATGTAGTTTCACCTGTAGCGCAAAAATGAAGTTTCTGGCATTTACTGCTCATACGGGCTGGAAGGTCAAATTTTGTGTTAATGCACTATGAGAGAGACAGTAATTGATATCCTGCTTTTCTTTTTCACACACACTCCAACTCACCACATACACACACCTACAAACGAACTAAAACAGAAACAAACAAACCAAGATCAGCAACATAATGCTCTGCACCATTTCCTATAAACCTCGTCTAACAAGGAGTGTGTGTGTGTGTGTGTGGGGGGGGGGGGGTTCACGCAGCATAAACACGCAAAAACAACTGACCCCATGCTTTTAGGTTATCTCTTTTACATCCTTGCGGCTATTTTGATGAAAAAAATCTGCATGCAATGAGGCTGACACTTGTAGGGCATGTTAGAATTATCATTTCCCTTCGTTACTTGCAAAAAACTGATGAAATTCCGTTATTTAGAAAAAAAAATATTTTGGTGGCCATTTTTACCAAGATTCCGATTTTTCGACCTGAAAGACCTTTATGACGCCATAATTACGTAACGCCTTGGCTGATTGTTGTAATCTTGGTATCGTTGGAAAGGAGAGTACCATACCTATCTATTGATAGCAAAACCAAGTTCATACGGGGTTCCGTCCTAAAAAAAATAAGGGGTTTGTTGTAAAAACCCCCCCCCCCCCTCCCCCTCTGCTTATTGATTAGACGTGTTAGACGAGGATTAAGGTAAACGTAAAATATATAATTATCTTCGCCTTTCTGATAATGCTAAGGGTCACTTTTGCGCTTTGGTTACAATAATTGATAAGGGGGATTGTGTGAATAAATACGATATTTTTTTAGTACAATATTTCTATGCTTTATTAAAGAAATGGTTTATACAATTTATACATTCGTTTACTTCTCGGGTGTTATTCTTGAAAATGGTATCATCTTTTGATATCTAAGTTTTAACAAAATAATAGTTACGGGAGCGAAAAATAATCACAATTCATTTGTAATACTTTTGGTCAATTGCAGTTTAATTTTATAGAATATCCAACGACATAATAATAATCATTAACGCTGGATAATGAACATTGTATATAGCATCATTAGCTATTGGTATTGCCATCGAGACTCTAAAAAATCTTATTTGTAAAAATCCTATCCATATAAACAACATTCAGAAAAGGACATTAAACCCTCGCAATTCTAAATATAGCCATCACTGAGAGAACTTAATGTAAACAGAGTCAGAATGTTTTGCAGTGTGGGATTGCAGATTTCAAACATGACAATATCTCAGATAGAATTTCAAAGCGTATTGTTATTAATTGGAATATATAACTGACACGATTGAATGTACCGTTATTATCGAACACTTGTTAAAGTAATTGTTGATTGTTGATGACTTAAATGTTTATGTTTGTTTAAGGTTAATTCAAATAAATTGTAGTGGTTTACATAAATGATTTTAAAATTAAAAAATAATGATTTCGTTGAATTTATTGAAGGATTTCAAAACACAAAAATGCAAATTTCTATAGACATTGTTAGCTTGAACTTAAATTAAATATTACGACATTGCAATATGGTAAACGACAGTTTTCATCAGTGTTTCATCTTGTAGATACTTGATTTTTTCTTACATGAAGGATCCCTTCGATACCACCAGAACTGATACATCTGTAATTAATCTTATAAATCTTGAAAAGGGTATTTAAGGAAGAATATTCTAAACAAATGATCATATCTTAAAGACGGAATTTAAACCGTACTGTTATCGACTAGAACATATTACTGATATGAATGGGTCCCTTGATAATAACGTAAAAAATATCTTGGTAAGAAATAGGGTAAACGTGAAAACAATTTAGTGGTTTACATCAACTAATTTAATAACCTAAAATATTAAAGGAATCATTGCAGGATTCATTATTAGTGGTGGGGAGAGGGTATTAATATGGACCCGTGCAAAAACGTGAAGTACTTGGCGGAAAAAAAATTAAATCGACATTCCCATTTTCGTGCTAATTATCATAAATAGCATTTACGAAGGAGCTGTTCAAATTTGTTTTGCCCACAAAATCGTAGCCGAACACTTTTTTTGCAAACTTTATTTCAGAAAAATATTTTTACTTACATTTTGCAAATATCGGTCAAATGTTTATTGAAACATTCCATTCGGTAGTGAGTTTTTTGGCGCTAAATTGTTGGTCAATCACAGGAAATCGACACTAGTAACGGGATGAAAGAATTGATCACCAATGCGTATAACCCTTGGAGCTCCTTAGGTCTTTGGGGTCGTTTACTGCATCACCAGCAAGTTCAGATCAGCGATTCAACCCAAGTAACAGTGTCATTGTTCTGCAATTGAAATGTTGTTGCCAAAATAGCTGTTAACGAATCAACATAGAAAGAAATGATAGAAGGGGAAACTCATGCAAAAGGAAATTCCGGGAAAGGATATATGTTCCTTGCTCCTAGCAGTTGTGCAGACATCAGTAAAAATTGTAATATATTCTACCCGTTATACCTTTACTTCCGCAGATATTGGTTGATATTAATTGAAGAGAAGAAAAATTCACCTGCCAGTGCACGACTATATAATTTGTAATTGATTTGATTTTAACATACGACGTATGTGTGTGTTAAAAAAACCCCAAAACCTTTTCTTGGTAATTTGAAAACTAAAACACTTGACTTTTCTTGAAAATAATTTATTTTGACAGAAAAATACTGCATATTTGAAATTTTATGTTTGAGTATCAGGGGGTGATTAGTACCAGTTAGTATGTAAAATGAAAGAAAATTTCTGGTAGATATAGTCATATAATCTATAATAAGCTGTAAGTGCAATACAGTATGACATCAAAGCATCATTAATTCTCTGTAGAGCGTACTATGTATCAAATCTTTTATAAATTCAAATTTAATATATTGAACCTTTATTTTATCATGATTTTCATGTGGCTGTCGGGGCCCCGAAAAAATGCAAGCACATATGAAAGGATATACCAGTTGAGGATTCTTTTAAGCTAAAAAACTCAAATTTGATAGTGGTGACCTTTATGTTGAAAAGTGGATAATGAATTGCCCCTTTTAACATAAATTAATTGCTCTTTACAATGTCATTATACACGGTTGCTCATATAGTTGGAATAAAAATATTTTTACCACTTTTTTTATGTAAAGGTCAATAGACCACTTTCGTATGTCCCATAATGCATCTTGAAAGTACCACAAATACGGGACCTCTTGACGTATCTTGCGCAGTGTTTCAGGTCAATCGAAGCATTTTTGAAATATCACCTTTGGCCTATTAAAATATTTTATAATTTTTATCCAAAGGTCACCTAGAATTTTCGGGTAACTATTTACAATATTTTTATAAGTGGAATAATTTTGACACACTTAACTGGTTAACTGATTTCTAGACTAATATTTGTTCCCGTGATCCATAAATTATTTTTGGTTTCATGTAAAATGTTTTATAGTTATGCAACCATATGCAAGTTTCGTTGAAATCATACCAATCCTTGGTGAGTTGAAACAAGTCCGATATTGGCACAATTTTTGACAGTTCTGTATCTAGTCCGATTCGTGGTTTTTGAGTTGAAATGATTGTACGAAAGAAAATCGAAAAAAAGGAAAGAAATCAATGAAGAAAAAAAGAGGTAACTACGTAACATTTATATTTCTATGGGCCACTCTCAAACACATTTTTGCCTGTAGCATTAATTTGGCTCAAGGTATGCGAATAAAACTTTACAATTGCTATTATGTAGGTGATGACCTGCCTTTCATCAGGTGGGGTTAGCGGAAAAGTGCGTCAAATGATCTACACAAAATGTTCTAGTTGAAATATTGTGCATGAGGTATTCTAGTTCATATCATGCACTTTTGGTTAAATTGGACATGTCATGCACTTTTAGGAAATCAAGCTATGCACTTTTGGTTGAATGCAGGGCATGTCACGCACTCTCCGGGAATCTAGTTATGGGGCATATCATGCACTTTTGGATGAATATACGGCAAGTCATGCACTTTCGGGTAATGATCAAGTTATAGGGCATATCATGCACTTTTGGTTGAATATAGGGCAAGTCATGCACTTTCGGGTAAATCAAGTTATGGGGTATATCATGCACTTTTGGTTGAATATAGGGCAAGTCATGCACTTTCCGGTAAATCAAGTTATAGGGCATATCATGCACTTTTAGTTGAATATAGGGCAAGTCATGCACTTTCGGATAAATCAAGTTATCGGGCATATCATGCACTTTTGGTTGAATATAGGGCAAGTCATGCACTTTCGGTTAATGATCAAGTTATGGGGCATATCATGCACTTTTGGTTGAATATAGGGCAATTCATGCACTTTCCGGTAAATCAAGTTATAGGGCATATTATGTACTTTTGATTGAATATAGGGCAGGTCATGCACTTTCGGGTAAATCAAGTTATGGGGCATATCATGCACTTTTGGTTGAATATTGGGCAAGTCATGCACTTTCGGGTAATGATCAAGTTATGGGGCATATCATGCACTTTTGGGTGAATATAGGGCAAGGCATGCACTTTCGGGTAAATCAAGGTATGGGGCATATCATGCACTTTTGGTTGAATATAGGGCAAGTCATGCACCTTCGGGTAAATCAAGTTATGGGGCATATCATACACTTTTGGTTGAATATAGGGCAACTCATGCACTTAATTTCGGGTAATGATTAAGTTATGGGGCATATCATGCACTTTTAGTTGAATATAGGGCAAGTCATGCACCTTCGGGTAAATCAAGGTATGGGGCATGTCATGCACTTTTGGTTGAATATAAGGCAAGTCATGCACCTTCGGGTAAATCAAGTTATGGGGCATATCATGCACTTTTGGGTGAATATAGGGCAAGTCATGTACTTTCCGGTAAATCAAGTTATGGGGCATATCATGCACTTTTAGTTGAATATAGGGCAAGTCATGCACTTTCTGGTAAATCAAGTTATGGGGCATATAATGAACTTGTGGTTGAATATAGGGCAAGTCATGCACCATCGGGTAATGATCAAGTTATGGGGCATATCATGCACCTTTTTTTGAATATAGGGCAAGTCATGCACTTTCCGGTAAATATAGTTATAGGGCATATTATGCACTTTTGATTGAATATAGGGCAAGTCATGCACTTTCGGGTAAATCAAGTTATGGGGCATATCATGCACTTTT
>JXSR01S004358.1:36037-52957 GCA_000969725.1 Ophiothrix spiculata
GAAAGTGCATGCCTTGCCCTATATTCACCCAAAAGTGCATGATATGCCCCATAACTTGATCATTACCCGAAAGTGCATGACTTGCCCTATATTCAACCAAAAGTGAGTGATATGCCCCATAACTTGAAATAGGCCTACCCTGACTTGCCCTATATTCAACCAAAAGTGCGTGATATGCCCCATTAATTGATTTCCCGAAAGTGCATGCCTTGCCCTATACTCACCCAAAAGTGCATGATATGCCCCATAACTTGATCATTACCCGAAAGTGCATGACTTGCCCAATATTCAACCAAAAGTGCATGATATGCCCCATAACTTGATTTACCCGAAAGTGCATGATTTGCCCTATATTCAATCAAAAGTGCATAATATGCCCTGTAACTTGATTTACCGGAAAGTGCATGAATTGCCCTATATTCAACCAAAAGTGCATGATATGCCCTATAACTTGATTTACCCGAAAGTGCATGATTTGCCCTATATTCAATCAAAAGTGCATAATATGCCCTGTAACTTGATTTACCGGAAAGTGCATGACTTGCCCTATATTCAACCACGAAAGACGGCACAGGAGTGCGCCTCACACGGCAAACGATAAGTGAGGCATCCTGTGCACTCCGAAAATGCAACATAGTCAGTAGAGCATAGAACGGTAGTGTATCGGTATATATTATAGCAGGAATATATACCCTTTCATTCAAACATGGAAAAAGTGTATGTTGAATACACCAGTCACCAGAGTTACAAAAGTATTCTTCATAACTTGCCTGCCCAGTTTGTCGGCAGCTACCCTGCAATCGACCTCATTAGGCGATTACACCAATCGATAACAAAACAAACAAACAAACAAAAAAAAAACGGACGCGAAATTTTGTTTTACTAACGTGACCTGCAGATAAGGTCGACCCTAATCATCTTTAATGGTCAAAGCAAAGCTAATTGGGAACGTGTGTATGCAAATTTGGAGTTTTCTAATAAACTGCAATTGAATTTTTCTGCTACTGATAAAAATTATGCATTTTATATCATTTTTTTCCATAAAAATCAACGATTGAGCCCTTTGAAGCATGCGGATTTGAACCCCTATATCATTTTTGTTTTAGAAACTGAAAAGTTTATTTTTTGGTTGAAAATGTTTGACAACACATTACACTCAGAATATGAAATATATATTTTTGCTTGAAGACCATTAAAATGATAAATAGCACGGTAAAAATATATATTTTAAATGTACTACGAGAGGTTTAAAATATCGGCTACTATAATAGTGTACGTTGGTAGATGGCAATTTGTTGCACTGACAATATGACGCTATATAAAATAGTGGTACAATGGGTATAACAACAAGGTGCAGTCAAATGGCGTAGCCAGACATTTTCATCATGGGGGGGGGGGGGGGGGGGGCAAAGATATTCTGAGGGGGGAGGGGGCTACCCCCCAAATGAGCAGACACAAAATGGTACACCCCAATTGTTTTTTACATAGCTTCTTATGTAAAAAATTACGGGTTTTTTTTAAAGGAGTAAATTTCCCTATTTTTAGAAGCAAATTTTGCAACTACAACGCTAAATTGCTTTTTTTTTTGCTTACAATTACGAAAAAAGATAGTAATTTAGTATGAACTGATGGCACTGGAGTGAAAAATAGACCATTTGGGGACATGCTATATGCTATAAAGGAGTGTACTATATAATTTCAATCTTACCTATATTTATTTGATTTTTTCAGGGAGGGGGCATGAAGGGGGGCAAGGCTTCTTTCAGGGGGGACAATAGCCCCCCTGGCTACGCCACTGTGTGCCGCAGTTAATAGTCAGCCCATCTATAGTGAAGACTTAATTGAAAGTGCGAGTTCGCCGCTGGGCCCCGGGCATTTCCAGTGCAAGGGTCACGAACGGCTAGAAGATTATTGGGCAAATTAGCACTACGGAAAAAAGGAGATAATTCAAGGATAATAAACTGGAAACATAATGTCACTTTACAATGCTTGAGTTTAATTTTCATTCACGTTTCTCAATCTTATTTTTTTCCTTTTCCCCAAGCTATTTTTGTTACACTATGATACGCACATTAACTTTGAATCCTCTAATGTTCCTCTTTAGTATGATATTGCCTCTCGTGATTTAACTTGCCACTTGCATGTAAAAAACATTTGTCGCAATAAGAGCATTGGAACGGTTTCTCTTTAGTGTGCTTCCTCTCATGGGTGGTTCTGGCGCTTGAATCTGAGAAACGTTTGTTACAATAATTACACTGATATAGTTTCTCTTTAGTATGTGTCCTCTCGTGTCTTATCTTGTGATACGCACGTGAAAAACATTTATCGCAATAATTGCATTTGTATGGTTTCTCATTAGTGTGTGTCCTCTCATGAGTTGTCTTGTGTCCTGCCTGTGAGAAACGTTTGTCACAATAATTACATTGAAAGGGTTTCTCTTTAGTATGATATTGCCTCTCATGATTTAACCTGCCACTTGCATGTGAAAAACATTTGTCGCAATAAGAGCATTGGAAAGGTTTCTCTTTAGTGTGTGTCCTCTCATGAGTTGTCTTATTTCCTGCAGTTGAGAAACGTTTGTTGCAATAGTTACATTGATATGGTTTCTCTTTAGTGTGTGTCCTCTCATGATTTGTCTTGGACCAAGACTGAGTAAAACGTTTGTCACAATAATTACATTGAAAAGGTTTCTCT
Source organism: Ophiothrix spiculata (assembly GCA_000969725.1). Taxonomy (NCBI): domain Eukaryota; kingdom Metazoa; phylum Echinodermata; class Ophiuroidea; order Amphilepidida; family Ophiotrichidae; genus Ophiothrix; species Ophiothrix spiculata. Next base: position 38,732 of record JXSR01S004358.1, read on the forward strand.
TTAGTATGATACGTCCTCTCATGAATTAACCTGGCAGATGTATTTGTAAACCATTTATCACAGTAATTACATTGAAAGGGTTTCTCTTTAGTATGATATTGCCTCTCATGAACCAACCTGCCACCTATATCCGAGAAACGTTTGTCGCAGTAAGAGCATTGGAACGGTTTCTCTTTGGTGTGTGTCCTCTCGTGTCTTGTTCTGGTGGCTGAAAGTGCGAAACGTTTGTCACAATAATTACATTGGTACGGTTTCTCTTTAGTATGTGTCCTCTCGTGGCCAATTTTGTCACAATAATTACATTGGTACGGTTTCTCTTTAGTATGTGTCCTCTCGTGGCCAATCCTGTGACTTGACTGTGAGAAACGTCTGTCACAATAACTACATTGATATAGTTTCAGTATCAAACCAGTTTGTTCATGCTCTCCTTTGTGGTAATAAAATAACCGTGTAAGCTTATTTGTCCTAAGCTTATATGCCTGTTGGAAGGTATAAAGTCTTTTGTGACGTTTAAGATGGTTTGTAAAACGTTGAAAATCTCCAAATGACAATGTACAACATGTACACGAATACGGTTGTAGTGTTATCTTATCACATCCGCCTGTCATCATTATCTCAGTTCTAGATTGACACACGGTCTTCGAGACTCATCCGATGATCCTCGGGCTATCACTTTGTCTCGGATATTTTGCAGCTGGGTACCGAGAGATGGCGCGCCACTGCACGGTTCTTAACTAGGAAAAAACGTAATAATCACGTGCCAAGCCGGGAAATGTAATTCTTCTTCCCGCTGATTTTAGTGCAAAGAACCAAACTTACTACTTACAATAAATCACTATTTTTGTGAAAATAAAGAATAGTTGTAATTGATTAAATTCATGATTGTCAATATAAAACTCATCAAATTTAACTAAATCAGCCCAAGAGAAGTTTACAGCAACTAAACGGTAGATTTGTAAGGTTTCTGTCGACATGCCTTATGTCGACACTTATGTCTACATAAAGCATATCTCGACATGTCAACATGAAATCTCATTTTTAGACAAACTGAGTACAATTTTATAAAAAATTACGTTTAATTGTCAATTTTATGTTTATTAGCAATTGAGCTTTAAGGTGTTGCATAAACAATGTAATGCTTATTAGTTGTTCCTCATTTACAACCGTTTTTTTAACTTATTACGATGGTTCACAACAAAAAAGTTACATCAATTGTATATCATCCATATTGTCGTACGCAGAAAGAACACTACTACTAGTATATTAATATCGGCAGGTGTATGCCTAAAACGGGTCAATACTCTTATTCAAAGAATTTCGTTTTACCCGCAAAAAATCAACTCTTTGATATCAACTTAATGTCGACATTATGTCGACGTCGACAACAAATTATTGGAACATGTCGACATTAAACAACATTCTCGCCAGAAGCCTTAATAAAATCACATATTGGCTTCATGGACAGCACCCTACTCTTTGTCACCTATAAATTTCAATAATGACGATGCTACTACAACAACTGAAATTAACCAATGACATAAGACGTTTTCAACAGGTGACATGAGTAGCGAATTTGAGGAAGAAGAGGAAGGACCCACACGTCCATACTCCCAAGGGGAGTGTCACTCATCGTAAAATAAGTCAACTCTGTTTAATATTATGTGGTATGTTAAGGTTTGTATAAACCCTGTTTTGCGAGATATTGTACTTAACAATATCAATTTAATTTTATTTTAAATACCAAATAATACGAATTTCATGAAAATGTATATTTATATTATTAATGATTTAAAAGATCCATGAACAGGTTTTTTTTCTCTCTCTTTTAAAGATCCAGTTCCATTATTTTACTATTAATCTTACGCAATGCTTTTCAACCAGTGCATTAATTTCTGAAATTAACAATGAATGTTTAAAAGATTTATCGATACAGTTTTGACGATAGGGTAACTGACAATAAACATTGCTTAAACTTCAACAAATTATAACTTAACTAATTGAAAAAAAAAAAGAAAGCATGATTATAATAACTAGCACTATTAACCCTAGTTCTACGAAGGGGGGGGGGGGTGCAACAACCCCCCCTACCGACATTTTTTCTGTTGCTAAAAATTCCTCGCGCGCAGCGCAAGGTGACTTGGTGTACCTCTAAGTTCATCCTTTGCGCTTATTCTAGTGAAACAAATTCGACCCTACCACCTTCAGTGTCCGTTCAAAGTTCGGAGGTTAGGGGGGGTTGGTGTAACTCCATGATTTTAAAAATGTACTTTTTAGTCATTTTTATAGCAGATATCCATTTCAAACTTAGTATTTAGGTAAAACTAGTCATTTCCTACAATATTTAGCAAAAAACCGCATGAAAATCGGATATTCCTGCGATTTTTTAAAAATTTTGATTTTTGCCTATATTTTCCGTACAAATGCCGATTTTTAACATTTTGGTAATTATGACGTCATAGTGACGTCATACAATTATGGATGACCTTGAATTTGGTATCAATAGAAAGAGGGGACCACTGGTACCATATACGGGGGTCTGGTGGACTCGCTATAAAAAATTGAGTGGGGGGTTGTTGCAACCCCCCCCCCCTTCCGTATAATATGTTTGTGAAAATCGCTCCGTATATAACTAGGGTTAATGTAGCATGCATAATATCTTATTTAACTAAATATTGAAAATCAGAGGTCAAAAACCTTTCCCACTTCATATTGTAGGGTTAGCAACATCCTTAAATATTTCAAGAAACATGACGTAAAATCAACAACTGCAATCTGGTATGAGGTTTTGGTAACCAGGTTAAACTATGACGTCATATATACAACAAATAAACAAAGTGTTTAAAAAAGAAAAAAATGAAGTTGGATATATAAATACGTCTATCATTATTGTAAAACTTTTACAAATATGTATTGATTTTGTTTAATTGGTGTCACGATTCCATTCGTTCTTATGGGTTATATGCTTTAAATTAACTCAATCAAAATAAATTTGGCATAACGGTGCAATAGAGCATAAAATAATAAAATAACCCATTCTCACGATTTAAGCAACACGATGCAAATGCAGTGATAAAATTATCAACGTTTTCAAATGAGGTTGACCGAGATTCAAAACTGTATAACAAAAGAACTACTGATATTCAAGACAATTGTTAAGCGTCTTGGAAATATGCAGACTCTTCTGCTTATTAAAAAAAAAGAATGAAGAAAATCAGTAATTCTTAAGAGAAGTTATGTTTGTTTTAGTATAAAAACTCATTTTTCAAGCTGTCCACGGAAAAAATAAGCAACCCAACTAAAAATGAGAAGTAAACACTTGATTAAGCAGAGTAATAACCTGTTTAAGAATACCTGATATTTAAACATTGAACAAGAAGATTTGTCATTCATAGGAAAATCTGACAATAATATGCTGATCTTTAAATGAAAAGAAAACTTAAAAATACCATTTAATAACTAGGATTTTGATGCAGGAATTTCAAATACAAAATATCAATCAATTGTATGCATGAAACCAGTTTAGAACCTGCCTGACACCAAATAAGATAAAACATTAGTAAATCAATATACCATAAATGTTTCAGTCAACCATCAATCAATCAATAATTAAATAAATCGGTTAATCTGTCGATACTAAAAAAACAAATATATATATAAATAAATAAATACATTATTTTAAAAAATAATTAAATAAATAAATAAACAAACAAACAATCAAACAAATTAATTACCCTGGCAAATGTTCCTTAGTTCTTCTGTATTAATTTTTCTACTATATAGCAAAGTTGTACTACCGTTATGGGGTTAAGGCATGTGAACAATTTTCAGAACATGCGGAGACACTGTCATTATTATTCCTTTAAAGTAATGTAATTTAATGTAAAATTATATTGCTACATTTAATACCAATCGATGCTAAAATTTGTAAAAAGGATTTATATTTGAGTTTTGAAAATTATAATTTATGAGATTTAAAATGCTGTGAAGTAGTGAAATATTGTAAATGTAACGATTTGAGAGTGTTCATGTAAGCATTTTTTTTTAAATTCGAGACTATCATGAGTATTCATGCACATGGCAGTAAATAATACAAATCTGACATGTCACTTTTTCACTATTGCCCCGGTGGAAATTCATTAAGCTGTGATATGACAATCGATTTGAATAGCTTCTCTAAGTGAACATTATCACACTATGCATATTTGACCATCTGATGTACAGACCGTAATTATTGTTTTACGTGCCTTCCTTGTGTTTATATTGTAAAATGAGATCTAATAACATTTGCTCAGACATTAGCTGGTTTGACGAATGCACTAAGGGGATTTAAAATTGTATAAATGAAATACAAAAGCATTTATACAGTTGTAATGTGGAAGAAAATTGCTAAAGGATGCAGTTTATGTTGAAATTGACATTTTAGCTAGGATATTGTTAGAAAGCTTGGCTTAAAATTATACCTTTGGGAAAAAAATACTACATGTTCAGAGACCAGAAAGCTTTATTTTTCTGCAGTTTTTTGATTATCGCTGCGTTATCAGGATATTCAACTTGAACATGATGACCGACATCCTGTTCCATCCCATCCGTAAGTCTATTTGAACTACATTTGTATCGTTTTGTTTAATCATTTTAAAGGGAGTTAACCGCAAGATATTTATTGTTTCACATTTCATAAATGTGAGGTTGTATGTGTCATCTAGCAGATTTAATTAGCATATAGACATTTTCTCTGGTAAAATATCGAGCACGTAGATGAATGTAAATTCATGGTTTGAAAAGCTTAAAATTTGACGTTTAAAATATAATTAAATGGTCAATTTTTATTCCCAACGGCCAAACATAAACATATATAATTGGAAAATTAAATCGCTAATTACATATAAGCTCATCTGCATGTTACCTATTTAAAATCCGGGCCGCATAATTCAACATTAGATTAGTTGAATGCATATCGAGTTTACTGCAAAATTTCATTTGGGAAATATTATTATATATATTTATTTTTAAGGACCAAGAGGTTGTATATACGCCTGGTTATCGATGAACGGTTACATATCAAAACTTAAGTGTTTAATGACAGAAAGTTGTATTTTGCACAAAAGCTTAATGTTATACATGTACAGACGATAATTTCGATTTAATACACCGATTTAGACAATTATAAGTAAATATAAATTTGATGATGGTGTTGGCTTTGCCAATGATGCTACAGAAGATGGCGCACCTGTAAAAAGCAAACAATATGATATTTTATATTAAGCTATGAACAAATCCTTCATAGCTATTTTCAGACATAGATACAGCGAATCCATTTTTACTAAATTTAATTTTCGTCCAATAGAGTAGTTTTGTTGATTTAATTTAGGTTTTCCCAGTTATTCTAAAACATTTTTTATTATACTTCATGAATCGTTAAGTTTACAGTGGTCCTAATTAACTCGAAAATGCATTCTGATAAACTCGAATTCGTCTTTGGCCGATCAAACTCATACTATATTTGTCAAAATATTTTATACATTGATCAACTTCTTTGAAACGAATGCATTTTGATTTCGCCCTGTCCATCACTTACCATGCCTTTTTAAGTTTCAATTCGTCTTGTTAATTGTTTTTCATAACCGAGACATTACAATTCGTCTCAATATAATAGTTTTCTGGTGTATATTTCAAAATCATTTCTTTAATTTTTATTTTTCATATGTCTTTTTTTTTTAAATCATATTACAATCTACATTTCAATACACTTGTTTGACCTGACAATGACATAGGTATCACCATTGCATTAATAGTTCATCTCACGTTGCCATTAAATGTTCGAGGTAAATTCAAGGGACTGTTACCGGTGATGGACTATACTCAAAATTTTACTAAACCAAGCGTCGAGTCGCTCAAATCATGCCATCACATGTCGTCGTCGTCGTCCTATGAGTCATGACTGACCCGTTGTGACCCTTTTGATGATGTCGTTCCAACTGTGCCGATCTTGAGCATAACGGTAGGCTGCATTGACAGATAGGCCAGTATATTATCTAATGCCATCTATCCAGCGGGTTTTCTGCCTGCCTCTTCTGCGATGTCCTTCCATCATTCCTTGAACAATTATTTTCTCTAGACAGTCGCCTTCCCTTCTTGAGATATGCCCAAAATATTGAAGTTTGTTGCGAATTATTTTCTGGGTGTATTCTCCTACTTGGCATCTGACAAATTCATTTGTTTTATACTCTCTCCAGGAAATTCTCAACATCTTTCTCCAACACCACATTTCGAAGGCTTGGATTTTACCTTCGTCTGCTTTTTCAACTGCCCATGTCTCAGACCCATATGTGGCAATTGGGAATACCAGGGCGCTCATAATGCTTTTCTTTGTTGTTATGGTGATTCCCCTGTCTTTCCAGATGACATCAAGTCCGATGGCAGCTGTCCTAGCCATTGCCAAACGTCTTCTAATTTCCTGGGAGCTGCCTCCTTCATCCACAATGACTGATCCAAGAAAGTTGAAAGTATTTACCACCTCTATATCCTCTCCATCTGCCTTCACTGGTTGGATTGGACTGCCACCATAAATCATGACCTTTGTTTTCTTTACATTAAGGAACAGTCTGTACCCTTCACTTGTGCTCTTCACTCTGTCAATGAGGTTTTGAAGTTCAGGAGCTGTTGCATTACATGAGGTAACTGAAATTAAGCTTTATGTGAAACATGTCAGAGAACATCATGAAGGAAATAGGGATTCATTTTTCGTTATGGAATATGAAAGTCATGTATTGTTTTTAATGTCACCCTCACACAGACACTCCATTTAGCATAGCATGTTAACTATCAAAATGCATGAATATGTTAAAGGATTATATTTTATATTAATTTAAGTTTGTATTACGATCAAACTTACTTTCAATCTCTTAAATTCTAAATGTTCATGTTCATCGACTACCACAAATACCTTATACAATTCTCGAAATAATGATAAGCGAAAAATAAAACAATTTTCTTTATTTGAAGAAAATCCTCATTGCACTAATGGTTCCTCTTACGTTGCCATAAAACGATTGAAATTCTACTTGTAAGGGACTGTGACCATATTGAATCTTAGTTTCAATTCCATTATTATGCTTATGGTCTATCATAAATATTTAAATGCAATTTATTTTTTATTCAATGAAAAACAATTCACAGAATTTAGGAAAATCTACTGCACTTATAACTATGATTGGTTTGAAATGCCAAATTTTAATTTTATGTGATCAAGGAACTGTTTACAGTACTGTCAACGCGTTATAAGACTGGAGCAATTTGATGCATTTACTTCAACAAAGTGTCTAGTGACGACCAAGTTAATGTACTTCTTCGGCACAGATATCATCAGTCGAGATTGCTCTAAGTGTAGATTAGTTTTAGTACAACCGTGAACTTGATTTAAAATATAGCATATTAAGTACTTTTGAAATATCGATGTTTAAGAGTAACAAAGCTGTATCTGAATTACAATAATTTCAAAGACAGTACATGATGATTCTTAAGGTGTCTGGTCCACGCACCGTCCACGCGTACCAGTATGCGCTAGTGTCCGAGTTGGTAAGTGCCGCAATACGCATGCGCTTTTACGCTGAATAGTGTTTTGAAGCTAAAAATTGCCATATATTATTATTTTTCTGGTAAATTAAGTCGGTGACCCCTAATTTGTATTGTTTTATTTGAAAGAAAATACTTGTGCGCAACCTTTGTGAAAAAAATTAACAAAAATGATCGGGCAGATTTTTTGAATCACACTAAATAATGTCACTTTTGCCATGTTTCCCATAGACCCCTGTACTAATTTCCCCAAAAAACCTCAAAAATGCTGTTTTTAAACCGACTCTCATGCAAAAACGAGTCTGGTGACCTTTTTTACGAAAAATCTTCGGGCAGATCTATCATGGACCAAACACCTTAAATAATCTAATAATCTCTTTTGACCTTGATGGTACGCAAATGCAGTCTTGTTGCGCTCAGTACTAGTCATATTTAATATCTAGTCTACAAATTAAAAATAACTGACAACAGATTCAGTAGTATTTTATTTTTGCCTGGCCAAATATTTCGAACATTTGTTTGTCGCAATAATCTTGGTTAAAGGCTTCTAGAATAAAATAACATTTACAAGATAACAATAATTATCTTCATTAACAAGACTATATCAAGTTCTTTATATATTTGTTTAAAATGATTCTATTATTTTTTGTTTATCTTAATTATAAATGATAAATCATCTTATTTGTCATGTTTGTTGATTTTTTTTAAAGTATACATAATTTATAAAAACTCACTCTTAATTCACGCAACTGCAATTTCAGGAAGAGACTTATTTATTGACAACAACATATTATGTTACCAACGATGAATTATATTTTAAAGACATTTTTATTTAAAGATAAAACAAATATCAAACAATTACAAAGAGAGCAGGTAACAAGTGACTTGATATACATACAACGGTAAAAGGTAAATTAACGTTACACCATGACTTACAGCTGTATATTGTTTGTTTAGTTTCACGTGTGTCACGCGATCGAATACGCCATGATGCAAACTGTGCGAGATGTCAGTTAATTTGTTATATCATGTGATTATGAAATATATGGTATGATAGTAAAAATATATCACTTGTTGAAACTGTGACTTTAAAATGTATATCGGCTTCGTCACGTGAAATATAAAATGTCACAAGTTTACCTCTTGATAAATGTTAACTAACGCATTCAGAGGTAAATAATGTTCGTGCGGTGAGAGCATGGAAGTTTTTTTAAAATTTAAGTCAAGTATTGTGTAACGTTGCCGAACGCGGCGAAATTTTTTTCCACCGCTCTCGGTCGCAAAGATTAAAATTTCATTTTTCATCCTTATTTAAGTGATTGGGGAAGGTTTTTTTTACCTTTTAGTTTTGGAATATTTTTTAAACTTCCACAACCCCTAACAATCAAATAGTGCGCCCCTAATAATAGTAAAACTTTCAAATACACTAATTTTATACAACTAATTATTTTCTTTCCATTATAAAGTAAATTATCTATTTTAAAATTTGAAAAGGTAACGAACCAACATACAAGAAAACTGGCAGGAAAATCACTTTTAATATTATTGTATATTCTCAAAAAAAATATATGCTTATTTACATATTAAGAAGGTTGTTCACCCCTTGTCCATTAAATTCTCATATCAAATAAATAACACACGTTTTCTTCTGGTTATGTTGATGATTGTCCAATATTCTTTAAATTTTTCCATGGTTAACAAATCATGCGACATAGATTTCAAGATGACTGTTTTGGACTATTTCAGAGAAAGTGTATTCAAATTATTCGCTGATGTATTTTATCAGTAAACTCTTCAAAATATTATTTCTATTTCTATGTTACTACTTTACGTTTTTGTATGTTACCAAAAGAAACAAATAAAGCAAGTCGGATATTATCCACTTAAGTACTTATATAAAGGTATCATTCATGTTTAACTCAAAACGCCATATCCAAGAGTCTGGAAATTCCATACAAACAAGTCTATAATAATATTAAAACTAAATATAGACATAGGGAGATGAAACGAAAAAGGTGGCCTTGAGTATGACTATGTCTCTGATGATTGAGGCTTCAGCATTGGATGTGATTTCTTGAAGAGATGAGTATTGGGAAATTAAAGCACAATGCTGCTCCAATTTCTAATGTGATCGAAACGATATACGCAATATAATCATGCATTGCGGTTTGTCTATAGTTAAAACAAAAAAAGGCTCAATTCATGCCTCCAACCCCACATTAAAATGATTAAAATTATTAAGGGTTAGATACACTTCGTCATTCTGTAGTAATTTTCATTCAAATTTTTGAATTTTCATTCAACATGAACATTTTTATTCTAAATTTTTCTCATGGTCCAATTATTTTGCCATGGTGTAAAACTTTTGCCATTTACCAACTCTTCATAATGGTTAAATAGTTTTCTCATCGCGGAACATTTTGCAATGATTACTCACCTTGATACTTTTGATACTTTATAGTACATAACATTCATTGGTAATCGTTGGTTTTAAACAATACCATAATTAGCTTGGTCTTTTCATTATAATATGTAATGTGTCCATGACAGAACTGTGTACTTTATTTTAAAGAAAAGATTTGCTCAACACTTCATGTTTCTCCAATAATAGAGTTTCATAAAGTTTCATTTGTAATATTTGCCACTGTATGAATGTTTTATTAGTCTTAGCGGATTATTCCGATCGATTGTATTGTCTAGAAACTCGAGGTTAATATGCAATCAGTTGTCCTGATTTTACAAATGGCAAAAATGACAAACTGTACGTAGGCCTATAGTGTTCGACTCTCATTGGATCAAACCTGCAACATGAACAACAGCCAAACTGGATAATGTCATGGTTGGGTAAGGTCGAAATCATCCAAGGTCATTTTGAGTAAAACTTATAAAATGAAAAGAGAGACAAAATTAGGTCAACCAAGGTCATTTCGGGTAATTTAAGGTCAAAATCATCAACACCACTCAAGGGGTTAAAGACCATTAGAGGTCAGATCTAAAATTGTTTTAAGGTCATCGGAGGTCAGGGACAATCAAGGTAAAGGTGCACGCTGGCCTCCCGCTAGATACTTATAGAATGAGATCATAATATGTTATTTAATCTAATTGTTTCTTGCCAATTGCGTCTAGGTTGTCCCGAGTAGCTATACTACTGCCATTTACAATTCGGTTCCCAACTTAAAGCAGTAAAAGGGTTGCTTTGATAATCGTGGTGATATGTCTGTAAAAGCAAAGTGCATTACCAACTGTGTGCCTTTATCTAGGCCACCTTGAGCTTCAAATATAGTTATTCGACTGACACAAACATGATTACGTTTCATTAAACATGAGCTATAAATAAAGATCCACTGTTTTGTGTTTGAAGCTTTTACATAAGCAAAGTCCACCTGCAACATGTGTGCTGAAATTGGATTTATGTAGATATCATTTGAATGAAGCACAGGTGTCATTGTGTAGAAGCTAAAATCGATATTTTGTTTCGAAAAGGTCCGTGTGACACGATGCTTAGCATATTTGTGGAGATTGTCTTCAGTACTATGTTAGCTGTAAAAAGACAGTTTTTATATAAGATCCACGTAGAAAAACTTTCCATATAACTTGTGAATTCTTTATTCACATCTTGCAGAATGGAGTTTGTGGTTTTGCCTTTTGACGCTTTTATGTATGTACATATCATACAGTAATGAACCGATATTGTACAAACCTGTTGAAAGTTTACTTGCTTAGTAGAAAATCACTGAAAAGTAAGCAGAAATACTTTACAAAGGTAAGTGCATCATTTTACTATGGAACATACAGGCAATATCATTCTTCAAATAATATCATATTAAAGATGAATAAGAGAGGAAAACGTCACTCTAGCAGTATTTTGCAGACGTCGTGAGTTATCAAAACTTACTATGGTAATTTTCAAAGTCAAATTGTCAAGGTCAAATTTGATTTGACAACGCCTAGGTCAAGGTCACTTCACCGCTCAAGTTGAGTGGTCATATGGAATGTGTATATGTAATAGAGTGGCAAGCAGACGATTAAATGTCTTGGTCATGCTTGACTGCGCCAAGAGAATGCTCGGAAACAAACCAAAAAAATTCCTTCAACACCCCATCAGTTTACAAAAATAGGGTTGTGTTTTGTGACGGTATATGACAGATTTAAAACCTCTTAAAACATCAGTGACGTTTTCATCTCTTATTCATCTTTAATATGATATTATTTGAAGAATTATATTGCCTGTATGTTCAATAGTAAAATGATGCATTTACCTTTGTTAAGTTTGACCTAAAAATCACGTTTTGTGTTGTTGCCCCCTACCCGTACGTGAGACGGTTTATCCCATTCGGAGCTCAATTTTACACTTAACAAGATTACCTATCAGATCTGACCAAAAACAACATAGGTTTCCCGATAGTTTCCTTATAAACGCCTTGTGAGATATGGCTGAATAAAGTGTGTGTGCGGAAATACTTTAGACCGCGAGTGTATATGCGTTATTTACCTGTCGCCTGCAGATATCGTCTTTAATACTTACGATATTTTAAATTATATTATTATTCTCGTGTATGTTGTGGTTTAGGTTTCAGATAAATCTTAGTAAACGAGATGCAATCCCCATGCAACATTTGTTTTTATCAATTTTGCTTTATCAAAATAAACCCAAAATTCCAAAATGTCGAATTTTAACTTATATATATATATATATATATATCGGGAACCAGTACTGGCAGGTCTCGCAAAAATGGGAGGTGCGTGAAGTCAACTTTGTATCGGCAGAAAGTCTGTAAAATCAATTTCATTACTAATTCACTACTAACTTTCAATTTTGTGAAATATGTCTTTGTATAATTATGTATCTCAAAGAAAGTGAATAGAGCGACTACGCAAATAAGGGATTATCCACTTAAGTGCTAATAAAAGTATCATTCATGTTGAATTCAAAATGTAATATCCCAGACTCTGATAATTCGGTACAAACAAGTCACTAATGATATTAAAACTATATAAAGAAGTAGAAAGAAGACACAGCCAAGGTGGCCTTGAGTATAACTAAGTCAGTGATGATTGAAGTCTCATCATCATATTTGATTTCTTGAAGAGATGAATATTAAAGTAAGCTGCTCCAATTTTGATGTGATCGAAACGATGGATTTGGGGTTTGTCTATAAATAAAATCTGAGTTAAAACCAAAAATCTTTTATCATTTTACCATCTTCATTTCCTATATAGATAGAGAAGAGAGAGTGCCACAGTATGTTTTGAACCACTAATTACGTTGTAGTCAGTAATTATTTGTCGAGGTTAGTGGACGAATATTAGTAAATATGACCCTTTCTAGTTTGGATGTGATCGAAACGATATACGAGATATAAACATACATTTGGCTTGTCTGTTATAGTTACAAGTTGTTTTACAACCAGCAATCTTTTAATATATTCATGTCCTAGATGGAGAAGGTTGAGTGCCATAGAGTATTTTTTATAAAACCGATACAACAGTCCATATAAAATAAAGGTCTCGTCTTCTAAGAAACTGCCGGCCTATTTTATTTCTTAAAACGTGTTTAAAACACCATTAACGTTTTGAATATACAATGTACATGACTTTGTATAAATCAGAAATAGGATAAGCAGGCATTGCTGAATAATGTATTCTAATTTGGATAGAAATGGGCCAATGTACAACAATTATATAGCAACCTCTAGTTGACCTATTTATTTTCTGAAATTAGATTTACCGAAGAACGTTCCACTAATTAGGTTGTATTCACTAATTATTTCGAGATTAATCGAAAAGTATTAGATATAGTGACCCAATATTCATTTACCTAAGATAAAAGAGGTTTGAATACAGAAACATCACATGCATTTTAAAAAGCAAATTGACGAGACAGTGTATTGAAGTCAGTTTGATTACAGGCTAAAGAATTAAGGAACAAACGTAAAATTATGATATTGACGATGGTATAGATTGCCTAATGATGATAAATATCTGAAAAGTCGCTAGTAATACCAGGTGTCCCAAAAAACGGTTACATGTAGAAAAATGACCGTGTGTAAAAACTATGGCAGTTGGGGTATTCAAACTTTGCATGAAGTATAGTACATTCCTTTTCTAGATGTGTGTGAATTTGTTGAGTTATAAACAAAAATAAACACCTATGTCAAAAGCGCATCTGTTTAAAATTCAACAAAATAGTAATTATATAGTGTAATTAATATGCAACCGTTTCCCATTTCAAACAGATCGTGTAAAATCCCCGGTAAAATCAAACATTTAATTTTTCCAAATGTTGTACCATTTTACATAAATAATAAATGAACCCTCTTCTTGTATTATCTATTATGCAAATTAGGGGTACCTGCATACCATGCATTCCAGAATGTATTGTTTGCGTGGTTGTTTACAGCTTACCTGTCAATCAAACTGTAGCGCGAAATTTAAAGTTAACCACAACTGATAGTCACACTGCAAACATGGCTGTCTATTACAGCACACAAATGAGGATAAAAATTATTCAATTTTATTTTGAAAGCCTGAATTGTGTAAGGTTGGGAAAGTACTCTTACTTTAATATGATATTATTTGAAGAATTATATTGCCTGTATGTTCAATAGTAAAATGATGCATTTACCTTTGTTAAGTTTGACCTAAAAATCACGT
>JXSR01S004358.1:53007-63250 GCA_000969725.1 Ophiothrix spiculata
AAAATTATTCAATTTTATTTTGAAAGCCTGAATTGTGTAAGGTTGGGAAAGTACTCTTACTCTATAACGAAAGCAAGATTTGAAGAAACATTTAACATTGATGCGCCAACATGGCCAGCCGTAAAGAAAATGCTTACCAAGTTTAAAACGACGGGACAAATAACAAATCAACACAAAAGCAGGTCAGGTAGGCATCGCACTGCAAGGACTGCTGCTAACATTCAAAGGATAACAGAAAAGAGCATCAGGTCGCCAAAGAAAAGTGTTAGGAGGATTTCCAGAGAACTTAGACCAACGATTCCTAAAAGTTCTGTTCAGCGCATCTTAAAGAAAGACATAGACTTTTATCCTTACCATATTCAAGTGAAACAAGCTTTGAGTAATGGTGACAAACAGGAAAGATTACTCTTTTGTCAGGCCGTTTTAGCCAGACTTGAACTTGATCCACATTGGTTTGATGACCTGTGGTCGTCTGATGAGGCACACTTCTACTTGTGTGGACATGTAAACAAGAAAAAATTGATTTTCTGGGGTAGAAAAGGACAACCACCCGATGAAGTTGCCGAAAGACAACTCCATTCTGAGAAAGTAACCGCGTGGTGTGCAATTAACAAGCGTGGGGTAATAGGGCCGTTCTTCTTCTGGGAAAACCAAGAAACAGTGTCTGTGAACAAAGAAAGATACCTTAGAATGTTAAGAACATATTTTGTTCCTCGTCTTCAGAGATTCCAAGTGGATATGAGGCAACAATGGTTCCGGCAAGATGGGGCAACACCACATACAGCGCGGATAACCATGCAATGCCTCAGAGAAACATTTCCCGGCAGACTTTTGTCAAGAAACTCTGACTTTCCATGGCCAGCTCACTCTCCAGATTTGACATGTCCGGATTTTTTCTTATGGGGTTACCTCAAAGATAGAGTTTACTACCCAGTTCCAGCAACATTGATTGATTTGAAGAGAAATATTCGCCGTGAAGTTAACAGAATGGATGCTGATATGATTGCAAGGGCAGTTGACAATACTGTAGTTAGACTTCAAGAATGTGTAAGAAGGAATGGTGGACACGTTGAACATTTTTTAAGGCAAAGGTACAGAAATTGCCCTGCACGAGGAGTTTAAAACAATATGAGTTATTATCGACTATCAATTTTCTATTTTATGAAAAAGCACAAGCTTTAAGAATTCGAGAATTATTGAAGGAAAGCGCAAGGACGGAAAAAAGGAAACCTTACCGCTCTTTATGTTAAATTTGGTGAATGCTTTCACTAAAGCATATCACTTTTTCGTTTGAAGAAATGATTTCCTTATCATGCTTGTGACTTAAACTAACAAAACAGCTATATAGGTTCACGATAAAAATTGTTAATTAAAATATTGTTAAGTTATACCAATTTAATTTTGTGCAATACGATGAAAGCAGTTGAAAAGACAGAAATGGTGTGCATTGAAATTTCACTTAGCAAACATACGAACTATTATGTTGAATTTTGTTCAAATGCATATCCGACATGCGGATCTGTCTTCTTTAATAAATCAAAAAATAATTGTGCTGTGTTAATAAAATTTTATGGGCATATAGAAAAAAGATGTATAATAATTTGTACAAAGTCTGATATCTTCAACTGCTATAGTTTTTGCGCACGATCATTTTTCTACATGTAACCATTTTTTGGGACACCTGGTATATGGTAATATAACGGCCGATTTCAAGCCTTTTGGGCAATGTTTACCAGCCGTGACACCTATCAATGTATTCAGAAAAGATGAAATTTTAACATATGTTTTGATGTTGGGGGGTTTATTTGATTAGATTTTGCGCTAAGGGCCGCCAAAGAGCGCCCTCACTGTTTTGACCCGTTTTTAAGCCTCCTAACGCTATTCGGGCTCTTGTGCATTTGACGGGACTACTTTCGCCGTAAAAATATTAGATTCATTATTGATGCATCGAAATGAACACGTAGGCTCTAAACTTTCGTTTTATGATTTAAAAAATGACTAAGGAGCCAAAGATAGTCTCAAACGAGTCCAAAACATGACTCAATTGAATGCGATTTTAGGGACTATTACCCAATATCCCACCATTCGTGGAGTGATTTACTGGTGTGCTCCCTTGATGTGGTAATGCGTATAACCAATCACCGTAAACTGAGAGAATAAAGTATTTTATTCCCTCACATATAGCGTCAGCTAGGATAGTCCACTGGATACAGTGCGGGTTTTGTAATCTAAAGATCGTGGGTTCTATTACTGCTTTAGTCGTTTTGACAAATTTCCTTTTTTTTTCTTTTGCAAAGCGTGTTGGTTTTTCTTCAATTTTTACCAATCAAGGTCGAGAGTATATATATGCATCTTTTACAGTTATAATATTATGTTCTGCAACAAGTGGAGATGCATGATTACGATAGTGACTACCATCAACCGTTTTTATTGCCCATTTCTGCAATTTTATGATTTTTTCAAGGTAAGTTTTACTCGTTTTTCCACACATAAGGATATGGTGATACTAATACGGAGTATGGAGAATACGAGTTGGAATGGAATACTTCAGTTTGTTCATGACACCAATATTTCTAGATATTGTTTTTGAAATGCAGTCAATATGATTTTTCCATGTAAGACATTCATCAATCAGAACACCAAGAAATTTAGTTGTGTTAACGCTTTCTAAGTCAGTATCGTTTAAGGTAACAGTTATATTATCCTGGGCTTTGGATGAGGTCACATAAGATGTTCCCATGATCATATAATTCGTTTTTGTGGCATTAACGGACAATGTGTTTGCCTTAAACAAATTACTCCCTTCATTCAACTCTTTATTTACAACATTTATATTGTTTTTAATATCCTTGTTAGAGTAAAGAATAGTGGTGTCATAATAGAACAATATGAAGTCTAGAATAGATGATGTATTTGTGATGTCATTTACATACAATATAAGAAGATGACCCGTTGGCACAAAAGGTAGTTGTTATCGAAATTTGGATGCCTGCTTATCGCATTGCAAATCGAAGGCAAGCATGAAGAGCCGACATTAGGTACATTTCATACACCACATCAGCGTATTTATTTCTCCTTGTTTTATCTTCAGTTTTAAAGTCTTATAGGCAATATATATTTTCAAAATATCATCAATCTGAGTTTTCATATTTTTGCTAGTGGAATCGACCAAACTGACGTCTTTTTATCTTCTAAAACAAGATTGATGTAGGGGTTGAAATTGGTATGTCTAAAAAGGCTCAAAATCGTTGATTTGTTTTTAATAGAAAATACCATATAATGCATCATTTTTTACCAATAGCAAAAATTCACTCACATTATAAAGGAAAAACTCTAAATTTTCATACCCACGTTCCCACTTTGCATTTGCTCTCTCCTTGTTCAAATAAATAAGGGTTCAAAGTCAGCTCTATTGGCAGGTCACATCAATAAAAAAAATCTCGCAACCAAGATTTTGTAATATCGATTATGCGTTATATCGGATAGAAGAAGGCGAAATATTGTCACCTGCCGACAGACTGCAACGTTTTGTTTGTAGATAATGGTGAATATTTCATTTAAACAATGTAAAAGGTATGGAAGTCTAGATTTTCAGCTGATTTTTCATGCCTTTAAAAAATTCATATAATCAGCTTTTTGGTTAATTATCAATCCACTCTGATCTCAACCCATGCAAAATACCGTGAAGATGTAGTTAAAATATTTGAAATGACCGGCTTGGTGTTATCGTATCAATTCAGTATAATGTCAGTTTAATGTCTAGTTCATATTACGCAATGTATTTAATTAGGGACAACTGTACAACGTTTTTATCTTTATTTTGTAAACTACCTGTACGGCAACGTCCAGCATATCTGTCAGTTCCATTTGCTGGCCATCTCCTTCTCTTAAATAGTCTATAAGGAAACCATTGACTGTTAACTCTCGGACCAAGTACACTGGAATGTCGGACCCAACAAAGGTCTCCTAGAAAAACAAATTATCATGGTATAGGCATAGAATTACATTTGTTGATCAATATTCCCACTTATTTGGCAAATACGTCTACGTATACGTGGATCAAACATACAAGAAGAAATTATAAGAAAATATAATCCTTAAATACAAACTCTGAGAACATATTCGACCACATTACGTTTGCTGGACATATTCCATTATTACATGCAGTCCTGAACATTGTTATGTTTCAATACTGCCAGTATGATGGCCATTTTGTACACCTATATAGAATTAATTCATAGGACTAATTAATATTTATTACTGTTTTTACCTCTGCTGGACATGTTCCATAAATTGCTACCACATTCTTGTGTTTCAGTGATGCGACATTCCTGGCTTTGGTTAAAAAGGAACTCGGGTCTATGTCACATGATATCAATATTTCTATAGCAACCTGCTTTTTTGATCCATTCGTTTTCCAAGTTCCTGGATTTAGAACATTTTTAAATGGAAGAAGTAAAGCACATATTAAAGTGATGGCTCACTCTGAAAAGGGCACTTTGCAGATGATATCAATTTGAATAAAAATCAAAAAGAGGAGTGGTCCGAGAATACTGCCCTGAGGCACACCAATGGTCAATCGTAAAGGATCAGAAAGGACACCATTAAATGAAACTCTTTGTACTCTATTACATAAATATGACTTGAACCAATTAACAGTACTATCTGAAGCTCCAATAGTACGAAGTTTGTTTATAAGTATATCATGATTTACCGTGTCAAAAGCTTTTTTCAAATCGATAAAAGCAACTCCTGTTAGTTTACCAGAATTAATTTGCGACATCCAGTCATCCACCACATCTATCAAAGCAGTTTCTGTAGAGTGTCTTGGGCGAAATCCTGACTGATGTACATTTAAAATACTATTTAGGCTTACATAAGAATAAACACGATTACAAACTGCTCTTTCGATAATTTTACTGACAACAGGTAATATGGAAATAGGTCTATAATTATTGGAAATGTCGATTTCACCACCTTTGTGCAAAGGAATCACCTTTGCTTCTTTCCATTCTGAGGGAAATACCCCAGTTGACAAAGACAAATTGAACAGATAGGTTAAACTCTCCACAATAGCTGGACGGGCTATGTTTAGAATCCTACAACTTATATCATCAAGCCCCGTAGCTTTCTTAATGCACATTTTACGTATTTCAGTATCAACAAACTCAGAAGTTTTAAAAGGTAAGCTAAGATGACAATTATTTACACTTGTATTAGCTTTGACAGTATCCTCACATTTATCATTACATACATTCATTAGCTTAGATGCTACACTAGTAAAATGCTTGTTGAAACCATTAGATATATCCTCATTTGAAGTTAAAACAACATTATCATAAACAATAGATGAGGGTGTACAAGAATTTTTGGTTGGAAGCACCTTCTTCAGAGATTTCCATAACATGTTGGTATTTTTAGAATTCTGACATACAACATCTTTATGATTACATTTTTTAGCATTCTTAATCATACCATTGACCTTATTACGGGCAGATTTGTAAATATCCCAATCAGTAGAGACATTGGATTGAATTGCTACTTTGTGGAGAGAGTCTCTCTTATACATTTCATTTTTAATTTCCCTGTTCAACCGAGGAACTGGCGATGACTTCACACGTTTTTGTTTAATAGGCAGATGTTTATTAATTACATTAAAAAACAAGGAATTCCACACTTTTATTGCACTATTAATATCATTATATTCAGTGATTTTAGACCATGGTACTTGTAAAAGATCATTTATAAACATTTCTTCATCAAATTGCTTAAAACAACGATATTCAATAGACTTATGCCCACCTTTTATTTGAATAGGTTTTGTCTTTCGTATAGCATATATTAAGAAATGATCGCTGATAGCAGTTTGTACTACTCTATACTCATTATATAATTCACATTTACTTGTAAAGAACAAGTCGATTATAGTTTTACTCGTCGGTGTCACTCGAGTTGGCAAAGTAATTAACTGCTTTAGTTGGTACATGTTGGAAACAAACTTTAAGTCATCAGTATATTTGGCACGGACACCTTCAGTAAAATCGCAGTTAAAGTCGCCGAGCACTGCGATCTCTTTGTTTTCAATAGAGGCATTTGATAACATAGTAGACAATTTTTCAGCAAAAGTATTATTATTACGGAATTTTGCCGTCTTTCAACTGAACATATTCCAAAGGCCCAATCTAAATGAAGGCGATCAGATTTTACAATAAGAAATCTCCTGGAAGTACTGTTTTTCTTTGCTTTTTGCTGCCTATTTTCACCAGTTTCTTGAAGAGTGTTCTGTCGCAATGTCCCTCTTTTCAGGGTGAGCCATCACATAAAGGAAGTATCACCTACACAAGCCTAGAAGATATGTCGGTCTAAAGGTGGGGGATGGTGTGGGCACATACGTAATCCAAAATATGGTATGTAAAAGCACATTCAATCCTCCAAAGATACCGAGTCCCTCTTATTGAGCACTACTTGCTTAACATTAGCAGACCTGGACTTAGCAGACTCTAGTCATCCAAAACCTTGGTATCTTGTATCTGTGCCAGACGCTCATGGCATTATGGTGGCCTAACACAGATGCGGTGTCGGTGAGCTGATATCAGCGGTGTGGACACAGTTTGAAAGTATTTATCCCGGGCGTTTAGGCACGGTTCCCAGTTCATGACGGAATGACATACGAAAGAGCTTGACGCAAGAGCCATGACGAAATGGTTTTTGAGTCATGATGCAAAAAATATTAGGAAAATCGCACAACTACCTTCTTTGAAGTGGCCTTTATAATAACGGAGGTACTGGCAATTTTTTTCTGCATCATTCAATCAACTCTAATACATCTATCTTTAATCATGACTCAATATTTTTCTGCATCATGATGCAAGACAATTACGTCAAGCCCTTTCGTATGACTCAAAACCTTTCGTCATGAATTGGGAATCGTGCCTTAGCGTACTGTTTGGCGTACTGTATCTTGCGCTATAAAAAACCTCGACCTTACACGTGCATCATTTTTATATTCACACATAAGACCATGTGCGTTGCTCCTGACGGCACAGAACCCAAAGCGCACAGTGCTTAAGGGATTAATCACTGCCAAAAAACTTAAAAGAATGTCAATTTTTTGCCTTATTTTGCTTTGTATCTCAAAAAGTAAGTAGGTGACCATGTTTTTGTAAAGAACTATATAAGGACCAATACATATTTGAAAAATAGAGCCGTTTTTTAATTATAAATGTTTTTGTCTTTTTTATTTCAGAATTGTGATCAGCACACATAAAAAACACCTTAACAACAGTTCACTAAGTAACAAAGTACACAATCATGTATAATGCTTACAAGTTGTCACCAAAATAGCTGACCGTGTTCGCTAAATAGAATGTATGTATTCAGGTTGAGAATTTTTGGGCCTTTCCATAATATATTCGGTAGGACAATGTGAAGAATAAAGCAACCTCTGCTCGGATTCCAGTGGCTGAACCAGACCCGTAGCCAGGACTTTTTCAAGGGGGAGGGGAGGCGTGCGGATTTTCAAAAAGTGGACCTTATGGAGGAAAAAAAATCATTTTGGTCTACCCTAAACTAATTTTAGTAGTTTTTAAGAATTTTTCTAAGCATTTTGTGAAGTATTTTATTAAAACCAGAGAGCCATGACTTCACAAACAATTTGACATCTTAACCTTTCAAATCGGATGAAGTTGAAAATTTGACTTCCCTATATCCTTTCTGTTGACCTTTGACCCGTAACGAAGGGTCAAACGACAAGGTCGCCATCAACACTTTTGATCGCTGGTCTAAGAGAAACATAAACCTAATAACATTTACCGCCAAAAAAAAAATATATTTTTTGTTAAGTCCCTAAAATGTATTTAAAAATAATGCTTCGAGAGATACGGCCATTTTTCTCTTTCCATATTCCATAGGATTACATGTAACAGCGCCATCATAAAACGTATCGTATTTGTTAATGAAGCGGCCGATTTGGCCGATTTTCGTATATGTGGTGCGCAATTCAATATAAGGTAGGGTTAACATTTTGAAGGTTATCCAAAAAAATATTTGACCCTTATCCTATGACCTTTGGAGTCAAGGGTACCATAATTTGATTTTTGTTAAGTCCCTAAAAATGGTTTAAAAAATAATGCTTCGGTTATGAGATATAGCCATTTATATCTTTCCAGACTCAATAGGATTACATGTAAGAGCGCAATCTTAAAACGTATTGTATTCGTTAATTAAACGGCCGATCGGGACGATTTTCGGATATGTGGCGCCCCGGGTGTGGCGCACAATTTAAAATTAAAATAAGGTAGGGTTATAATTTTGAAGCGGTTGTGTTAACATTTACAAAAAAAATGACCCTTGACCTATGACCTTATGACCTTTGGGGTCAAGGGTACCATAACTATTTTCAGTATATTTTTATCAATATATCTATGCAAGTACCATAAATGTAGCACCTCCTATTGCCGGATACTGATTTATTATTATTTGTTTAATGATTTGACCTTTGACCTGTAAACTTTGACCTTTGAAGTCACGGCCCTCATATTTATATCAATCTATCTATGCAAGAACATAATGCCAGCACCTTCCTATGATCAGATACTGATTTTGATCATTTTTTTAAATAATTTGACCTTTCGTGACCCCAAAGACCCCCTGGATGACCTCCGATCAAAAAATCCCTAAACATCCCAAAGGTAACCTTGCCCAAGGATGCCTCCACCCAAGTTTCGTCGACATCGGTCGAAATCTGTAGACAAAGAAGCATTTTGACCCCTGATGACCTTAGGTCGCAAAATCGTGAACACCCCCATAGCCCCTCTACCCAAGGATCATCCTGTAAAAGTTTCACGAAAATCCATCGAAGCGTATACAAGAAGAAGCATGTTTACTAAAGTTGGACGATAGATAGATAGACTGATAGATAGACCGATAGATAGATAGACAGATCATGGTTATATAAACCCAGGCACTACGTGCATGGGTTAAAAACGACCTTCATTTACTTGTTTTGGTAATTTATGTGTTCTTTTGGTGGTCTATTAGGAATTTTTTGAGGACCTTTTTGTACATTGTCAAATTGGGGGGGGGGGGAAGATGCGACGCCCCCACCGCACCCCCTGGCTACGGGCTACGAAAAATCCCGGGGAACAAGGGGAGAGATATTGAAAGCGTTAATCTGCTTTGATTTTGGACCGTAAACAAAGATACAATATAGGCCTACAGTACCTGTCCAAACGTCAGTAAATGATCCCATTCCTACTCGCTTCTGACATACCAATAACTCTCTTTTGATTTCTAGATCATCGACAATATAGATCACACCGATTTCTGAAGCACGTTTTGGACAGGATGTGGAGAGTTTGCAACAAAGACCATGTTTAGACTCTGTTATTGAAAATAAGCCAAAAATACATATTAAAACAATTTCTAACAATTTCAAACACAGTGTAATTCTCTCTCTCTCTCTCTCTTTCTCTCTCTCTCTCTCTCTCTGTCTCTCAACAGTACAATATGCATACTATGTATGGGAAAAAGATCTACCAATGCAAAGCAGACTGACACTGCCATATTAAAAAATAGCTATCACCAGGTACGACCAACACCCACAAATTGTCCAGACATTCTTGTAGGTATAACTATTCTGGTAACAGAGGTCAAGTAGCAAGCACAAAGGAGCGTAGACATACGTCACTCTGTCTTTAACCAGACTCCGGCTCCAGAAGCTTATCACCTAACATCAATGGAGAGCATGACTGCACCCGACCTGACTATGTGGGAGAAGAATACCAATCCTGCCATTAAAGAGCAACATCAATCTCAGTCCCAAGAACAGCTCTAACCTGGAACTGTCGTTCAAAAGTGAGCTTACATACGTAGAGATACTCAGACATTTTGAGACATAAAACCTGTGATTTGAGGACTGCACCGATCATTAGCATGATTAGCATCTCATCAAGAGTCCTATTTGGTACATGGGTGCACACCTGATGAATAAGGATTTTGTTTGTTTGTGTATTCAACATAAAGAAGATGATGGAAAGCTTGTTCTATACAAAGTTGGTGTTAACGGTTCAATAAAGGGTGCTGTTGAAATCACTGATTTCGATGTGTGTACTAGAGTAAAGGAACTTGAAGTCTACTGATGTAGGTTTTAAACTGATGTTATAACAATACTACACAACACAATACAATACAATACAATATCGGCATTTCTAAAGCAGCGACGGCACCAGCATCTCAATTCGGG
>JXSR01S004359.1:35794-78649 GCA_000969725.1 Ophiothrix spiculata
AGTCCGAAAATGAAATAAGGTCCGCTACTCCGAAATTTAAAAAGGTCCGCTAATCCTAAGGTTCACCAGTCCGAAAATGGAATAAGGTTTGCTAGTACGAAAATGAAAAGAGGTTCGCTAGTCCGAAAATGAAATAAGGTTAGCTAGTCCGAATATGAAATGAGGTCCGCTAGTAGTTCGAAAAAAATTGGGTTGCAAATCAACAAAACTTAAATATTTTTCGGACTAGCGAACCCTATTTCATTTTCCGACTGGCGAACCTTATTTCAAAGGTTGTCTTTCAAAAAAAAAAAAAATGGGGTCATTAGGTGATGGTTCAGTAAAAATAAGGGGACATAATAGGTAAGAGCAGATCAAAAATAAGGGTCTGTCGATAGGAGCATGACGCATGCCAATACATGTGAGTGCCCCCAGGAACAATGTATCTAAATTTGAATTGGGTCTATATTATATTATAAATACAAGATATTTTGTCAATTATACAAGTTTTGGCTATCTTTATTTTGTGCATTTTTACCTATGTCAGGACGTCCAGCAGGACCACCCAGGGCCAGGCATTTTTTTTCCAAATCCAGCAAACTTTTTCACAAATACACAAGTATTAAAATATGCACGTTACATCTATAGGATATATTGAAATTTTGCTTGATTTTATTTCACTGGCACTGGAAGGGTAAATTCTTATTAATATTTCCTTCGTTTTGTTGTGCATTGCAATTTGCAAAACCGTACTGTACAGCACTTGCAGTGAAAAACACGGTCGACTCGCCTCAGTATGCGCGACGAAACTCATATTTGTAAATGAAAGCGGCCGAAAATATATCACAAAATCATTCTTGACAAACACTACCAATTCGGTAATATTTGGAATCAATTTATTAAAAGGGTATTAATAGTCTCAGTTCTTAACGATGTCAATTTCGTACACCATCAAGGTTCGCCATTTTTTGTTTACCTTCCCAGCATGCATAGCGCGGTTGATTCACTGGTTTCAACGCACTGGGTACCGTTCACGTTATAAAGAAACTACCGCGAGCAGAACATCGATCGAATTCAATCGAACTCGATTAGTTTAATCCATGAAATTGCTACTTGAAAAAGTTTGTTGTGGTTCCTTCTTATCTCTTTTTTCCATGGTCGTAGCTAACGATGGGTTTTGGTCTTACCATGGGTTAACGATAAATTTTAACGTTAGAGAAATCGACCCCGGGGTTGAACCCGGAACCTCTATATTATGAGTCCCATGCTGTGAACGCTCGACCACGCTCCAAATCACAATTTGAACGAGATCTTCTTGCTGCTGATGTAGGTGAGGCTTGCATGACAGTTCAATTTGACCTTGTCACAGGGTCAATAATCAATTACTGGGTATATAGTTATCATTTGACTGAGGATGCATGCCCTAGACAGGACAATGAAAACTTTGTAGTCACAAAACATATGTACAGTATATAGACCAGATCTTCTTCTAATATTATTAGTTATCACTTGGTGTAGGCATGGATCTGATTATTAAAACGTAAATTATGCAGAATTAGATTTCAAATTTACCTAAATTGTCTTCATAAATGATAAAAGTCAACCAAGCAATACGGATTTGCCAAACAGGTAATATATAACCGTATTGCATGGTATAAGGATAAGTTTGCATGCGCGACTTTTGCAATTTGCAAATGCACAATAAAAACACATCACGCGCAGTCATCCCTGCATGATAACTTTTTGATTACACGGTCAAGGTTATCGGGGGAGCGGGTTGGCGCAGCGGTAGTTCCCTCGCCTTGCACCAATGAGGTCCCGGGTTCGAGTCGCTTTATGTGCATTTGGTTTTCAGTCCATGCTCGCTTCCGCAGGTTTTTCTCCGGGTACTCCGGTCTTCCTCCTGCATTCAAAACTGATTTTAAAAAAACCCATCTTTGGATCCCTGTCAAAGATAAGCTTCCTTTAGCTAACTTGGTGCCAAGTACCAAGTTGGGTTTCCTTGGCGAAAGCCTAAACAAGGTGATTTTTAGACTTAAAATATGTAATACGGCTATATATTAATTGGCTTTCGTCCAATGGGATTCAAGGATTTAATTCAACCAAATGATAAACCATTATATTCTACCACCTTGATAATTGACAACATTCATTTCATAACCATGAATATCAAATCTTATTTATTTTACAGTTTCTTCCAGATTATACAGTGTTTATCTCCTAGATAATCAGCGTGGTAATCCTTATGCAACCTGGGTGGCACAAGGCAAACCAGTATTCCCCACCAGGAAGCAATTACAAGCTATGAGAAACCAACAGGTCAGTAGCCCCCTCCTCCTTCCCCACAAAAATCAATTAGATCTTAGATTTACAAAATGTCCCTGCCGAATGAAGAGGTCTGGGGCCATGTCACTGATGTCTAAAGCTAGGATTCCTTTTATCCGTTTGCAATGCGGATGCGGTGCGTTTTGCACTGTAAGGGTACTGGTAGTGGTATAATTTATAGCACACAATTGATTGGAGATGAATGGTATCAGGTTGAAAGCTGAGATTCAATTTTGTCCGTCCGGTTTTAATGCGTTTTCATTTCAGCATCTCTAATTGAAAAGTTTCCGCATGACCAAAACGCATTCAAAACTGATGAATCGCTCCAGGGACCGATTCAAATAAACGCATGGGTTTCCGGATAGCCTCACCGCAAATGGACCGGATAAAAGGAATCACTCTCGTTGAAAACCATTATATCGATTCAAAACACACCGCATGCGAAACGCATGCAGAATCGCATTGAAAACGGACGGTCTAAATTCAATCTCAGCTTCAACTTAATCCTATTCAATCATATGCTTTAAATTATACTACTACTAGTACCCTTATAGTGCAAAACGCACTGCATCCGCATCGCAAACGGATAAAAGGAATCCTAGCTTTAATCCAGCGCAAATGCCAATATTCATTTCAAAAGCTGAAAATGATCGTAATTAAGTGCGATCAACTTAGAGAAACCTATTACGATGCGATGAATTTTCCATCACATAGCTGTGTGAGTGCGATTTTGTGCAGATACTATTGAGACGTACACAAAATAAAATTCATCGCAGCAGTATTCATGTTAAATATTGGCAGTTTAAGTCCTTTTTAAAGATTTTTTATGGAAGATACAAACATGAGATGATTATACATAGTTATACTATCTTGCATAATGGAAGTTTCAAACATTCCGAATAAACAAATGACCGCATTATTTATCAGTGATGATCGTCTGCAAATCTTATTTTTATTTCCAACGTAATGCTTTGAATTTATTATATTTCTGCAATGGATTTATGGTTGTCTGCATGCAGTATCAAAATATTCATCGCTCTTTGAAAATTATGCCGCAATTTAGGCCACGACATTTGCTAACGATATGTGCGATGACCTCGTTCATGAATATTAAAGTAATTTAAGTTCATCGTACATGTGATGATCTTAGTGATACTGAAAAATTCATCGCACCGACATTTGCGATGATCGTGCGATGAATTTGAGTTTGCAAGTGATTCAGCATTCATCGTAGTGCGCAACGCTGTACGGTGCGACCATTTCACTCGCATTTGCGAGTGTTTTTTTGTCATGATGCGAACAAAACTTGAATGCTACGAGCAATTGGCGATCATTCTTTTTAGCTTACACTCGCCAGCCATTTTCAACCAAAGTGTGTGTAGAATGAAATTAACATGGAAAAAACCGATTTTACAGTCACAAACTTGCAGAATTACGAAAAAATCGATCATTAAATTCAAGTTTCTTGCTCAAATTCTCGTGCAATCAGCTGTCGATCGCTGTTTCAAAAACCGTAAACAAACCGGACTTATATACCCGACATACATGCATTGATGATGTGTCATGACGTCATTATTACCATGTGCTTCACATATGTACCATACAGAAAAGATAGGCAAATTGTACGGCGGGGTATCCCACATGTTGACAGTGTATTGCGACCTTTCGTGAGCGCTGTCTTTCGTTGGTTGAAAGTTTTGATAGTTGGCTTCAAGCCTTACAATATGGCGACCAAATGGACATTCATGAACTTTTTAAAACCAAAAACCATGACAACACGAAAGCAGTAAGAAGTTAAGGAGAAGAAAAGGGATATGAACAGATTGATGATAGTGAGCTATGACCTAGTAATAGTGCATGGTGATTGAAGTAAGCTTAGGAAAGTTAAATCTGAACTCCAGTATTTATCATTTAAGTTTTGTTCTTTATTAACACTGCAATTGTAACAAATAACACTTACTTTTTGGCTCCCAAATGTTTTGATCATTGGATTCATTTTATGGCCCCTAAAATTTTAAACTCAGGAGCCATTGGCTAGTTAATCGAAATTGTCACCGTACAGCGTTGGTAGTGCGATAACTTTAGTAAAATAGGCTCCAGTAATGCATATCAAATAACTCTGATGACCTCCTATCAAGGAAAATTATACCCAAACTTAAGAAAAAAAATCTCAAGAAAGTTGTCAAAATGGCCGTTGAAAGTATTATAACACATTTTACAAAATGCCAAACATACCCTTAGGAGTGGCACCCCAGGGTACTTATTCATGTGCTTCATCTTTCTCCCATTCACCGTCTCTCCTGAAATACAGTTCAGATGAGACTTAGCAGTCACTTTGTCTGTACGTAGTATGTGTATGTGTAGGGTGGGGTTGTGAATTTGGTTGAAGTTTTGCCGTAAGTCGAGATCCAGAGACCAAAATTTTATTTGCGGTCAAATTTAGAAAATATTCAAAACCATGAACTGATATCATCTGAAGTCATTTCAAGGTCAAGGCCATAACTCATGAAAAATGACCGGATCAAAGTATCAAAAATTGGACAGTAGATAACCCCTGACTCAAAGTCAAGGTCAAATGGTCATTTGGGTCCAAATTTCCAAAATGATCAAAAAGTTGATCTGAGGTCATTTCAAGGTCAAAAAGTTACCTAAAACCTAAGGTCATGCAAGGTCATTTAACGAATAGTCCTCGGACCAAGGCGGGTCCAAGGTGTGATCTGGTGGGGTAAGGTAAAGGTCTAATGGAAATTTGAGGTCAAATCCTACAAATAGGAAGTTGATCCGAGACACATGCCAGTTAATTCTGATACTCGGTTTTCATATCAAGAGTGTTCAGTCAGGCCCCATAGGGCAATTTGTTGATGGCTAATGGAGTAATCATGTTTGTTTTTCAGGAGCCTGTGAGAATAAAAGGTCCTGCCAAGCTAGGAGAGTTTCCAATGACGTTTTACCTCAACAAACCTGGCGTGTTACTTCTACACATATGTGATAAACCTACAGCAGCACCGGGACAGGTAATGCTAGCCTAGCTTAGAGCCACAGGCAATTTCTCCCTGGTCCTGCTAAATTGGGAGAGTTTCCAATGACGTTTTAGCTCAACAAACCTGGCTTATTACTTCTACACGTATGTGATAAACCTACAGCACTAGGACAGGTAATGTAGTCCTGGCTCAGAGCCACATGCGATCTCTCCCTGTGGTGATTGTCACAACATCATTATGACTTTAAGTTGGTGCCACTATTCCATGGACAATGCTCGAACTATTTAAAATTTGAAGTTTGTGGAAAGTTTCATGAAAATTTTAATCCCTTTCAGTGGCATGGAGTCAAGCCTTGCAAATGTCCTGGTAAAAATTAATTTACTAATTGCATAATAGAGGCTTGCTTTGGCACTTATTTGTGTTTTGACACTATTTCTTTTATCTCTGTAAACTCTAGGTATCAGATGTGCGACTGCACCCAATCACGTCACATGACACATTAGTTATATGGAATGATGCGGATGTAGGATCTCGATGTATCCTCACTTATCAAGTGGAGTTTTCTAACACCAGCATGGCGGGACCGTATCAAAGAATTAATGCACTAGATATCATCTTCACTTCATTTGTACATTCTGTGGAAGACGCTCAAAGTAAGATATCAAGTTTGTCATTAGGTCTATATCTAGTGTCTGACCAATTTACCCAAGATTGGAATCAGGCTGATTCTGATCCAAGTTAGCTTCAAATTGTCTGATTCCATTTCTCAAAATGTATTTTTACAATGAACAATAAATTTACAACATTAAGGCAATATCGGTGAATCCATTGATCATTTACGTATCATGTGGTTGTCATAGTTAATTCTAGGCAAAAATATGTATTGTTAATAGTATTTTGATGTTGCCTGTTGATTCTGGTGAGTCTGGTTGGTACCAAATGATGTGCAATTAACTTGATTTTTTGCACTTTTTCCAGGGTGCGTTTAATCGGTTTATGAAATTAGCAGAATATAGATTTGTTCATAATTCCGATTCAAATCCAATAAACTGAAAATCAGTCAGATTCCGATCCATCTGATCAAATCGGTCAAACACTATTGGGTACCATTAAATTTCTCTGAAGACTGATAATTTGACTTTGCTAGGTTAATATGGGGTAGGGAGAACTAGATTTGATTGGATATACTCCATACCCCTATCAAATTCTAAGTATCATTTTGGAAGAAAACTGTACCCATGTCAAAGGGTTGTCCTCAAAAAGTTAACCCATTTTGAGGCATGATAGCACAAAAATACTCTTACCCATGATAGTATTATTTTTAATTTGAAACTTAAACAAATTTAGAAGAGTGATGACTCGAATAGGGGAACTCCTATAACCATATAATTTTTCTCTTTTATTTTACAATTAAATTTCAATTTATCTTCTTCACAGGTACAAAACAGAGTGAAAGTTGGTATAGAGTTTGTGCTGTAGACTACTGGGGTCAGAAGGGGCAATATTCCATTCCTATCAACAAGGCAACGCACTAGGAGAAGTTTGTTGAGGTATACTTTGCTTACAGATAATGTTTAAGTCGTACTCTGGTAACTGAATGGTAATTTTACTGAGAATGCGGCTGTCGAGCCAGTCAAGCGTTGTTCTTTGCTTACGCACATTTTGGTGGCAAAATGTATGATGCGTAAATTGCAAATCACTATAATTGTGATAGACACTTTGAATTACCTATTGCAAGTATACCTGGGTATAGCGGCAACGTTTCCCAGTCTTTATTATGTTGGGAATAAAAGTCATTGTATTTCAACAACTCTTGAAGGCAATTAAGGCAAACGTTAGCCATTATCATGCCAATATGTTTTGTAGAAGAGTGTCAGCGCAGGCCACAATATTGTCATCAGAAAGAAAAATGTGACGTAAAATCTGTACCTGATGTATGCCAGGACATAATTTTTGTTGTAGGCAAGCAATCCAGCATATGTACTGGGAGAACGAGGAAGTTGGTACCGAGAAGATATTGTGTGTGTATCCCATCATTCATTGCTTCCAGTGGGATTGTTTGTATAGGAAATTATGCGAGTAGTTAGTGATGAAATACTCATAAAAAAGTTACTTGTTATAATCGTGCATTTTGGGCATGTTTCATCACTAACTACTCACATGACTTCCTGTACAAAATTTCCCACAGGAAGCAATGCATCATGGGATACACTTGAGATCTTCTCTCGGTACCGGATACTGTATGCTGACATCATTTTGTTACGATGATCATACAGACAATGGTACCACTGATCTCATATAATTACTCAATAAACGAAAGTACACACAAACTTTATACTTTATTTCACTTTTTTTTTTTCAAAAAGCAAAATAAATAAAATGACAAAGAGCATCTGAAATAATGTTAAATAATGATGACTCTTTACTCTTTTCCAAAACATGTGGCCTGATAATGCTCAGTTTTGCTTTGTTTGGGTTCAAGGAAATATAACAGCTTTTATCCCCATAGACTTAACTCTTTCACTCCGGAATATTATTCTCACACTCCGTCCTATTTGGTCGGCAAGCCAGTCAGAGTGAATCTCAGCCTAGATCACAAGCAGTGTTCCCGCTAAGGTTTTTGAGCTTGCGCCAGTTCGAGCAATTTTGACAATGTTGAAGAGGTGCTTACACCGAAATCATGAGCTGAGGCTGAAAATTGGCCAAATAAAGCCAGGAAAAGAATTTTTTTTACATATTTTCAAAAACCTGTTGCACCAATTTTCATGTCACCTGTGCCAATGGCCTTAGCAGGAACACTGATCACAAGCATTATTCTTTTTAGACAAATTGATAATGGCGCTAGATTCTTCTTCATATAAAGTGCTTGCAGGTGAATTTTAGACTAATTTTAGCTTGTAGTTTTTTTAGAGCTATTTGTATAAATTACTTATAGGTTAATAAATGCGCATTTCATACGCGAGTGAAATGAGACAAAATCAATGCACGCACGGTCAATTTTGATGCGTCTAATTTGCGAGGCCCGCAGGGGCCGAGTGCATTGGACAGCAATCAAAATTTATCGCAAGTGCATTGATTTTGTCTCATTTAACGAGCATTATGGAATGCAAATTTATTAATCTAATTCATACACAACAGAAAAATAATATTGTATCTTTTGTGAAAAGAAATAAGGCCTTTAATATGACCATCAAAATCCGAAACTTCTCTAAACTAAATAAATTATTACCCGACAAAAACAATGAAACATTCATACGCTCTAAACGCCCGCCGCGCAAACTGGAACGCAACAAGCGCAGTGCATTGTAAAGATCCAACGCACTCCGCGTACTTTGTATTATTGCGTTCTGATTGGCTAAGTGTAAGTGACACGCGGAGTGTATGAATTTGAGATAATATTCTGGCCCATCGTGCACGCTTTTGTGAGCCGATGTGAGCGGCATTCCAGAGTGAAAGGGTTAAGGCTGGTAAAACTGTTTGTTGTAAAACCAGTGGCTCAAAGTGCCCATCCCCATACTACCATAGAAATAGGCCAAGTAGTCTTCAAGTTATTGTTTTCAAGTGATCAAGCATGGATTCATAGTCATTACCCAACAATCAATGTTCTTTAGTTTATTTTTATTGTATATAAACAGTGTACAAAATAAATGGTTAACATTTTGACTTGTATCTAATGTTATAGATTTGGTTTTAATCATAACAATTTACAATTTCTTATCCAGCACCACACAGACATATTTGGAGATGGTCAAACAAAATCCAACAAGCTTGAAGGCCTATAAAATAGAAATGGGAAGGTGCTTGGGGATGGAGTCTGCGTTAAAAGCTGGTTACAAACTACCTCACCCCGACGTAATCATATCACTTATCAGTAGGAAATATGAAAGATTACCTAGAGCAATGGAAGTTTTTTAAGTGATTCTGGTTGTGATTACATCACATTGCGTGAAATATTTATGAGAAGTATCGATCCCTCATTGTTGGATGCGTGTGACTACTTCCCTCCCTGCCGCTTCGGTCGGGAAGAAGTCGCACACATCCAACACCTCGGGATCAGTATTTTCACAACTTCCCTCAATACCATGTTGTATTTGTATAGTATTGACTGACCCAAATCTAGTCAATCAGTAAATGATTGAAATCAAATCACCTACTTTGTCATTTTCACAATAATTTGAATTTGTTTTGTACTTTGCTCCAAATATTGTACAAAATAATTATGTTGAAATTTCAATTACGTAAAACATGATCGGACTACAAGACAGTTCTATTTTTAAGTACAGGTGCTACATGTACATACATAAATTATATTTTTTGTATTTTTCATATTGGAATGTCACTATTTTACAGTATTGCACATTTGTACTGTTTCTGTTATTAAAGAAGAGTTGTACATGTACCTCTCAACATCATGGATTATTAAATAAATATGTTTTATACAATGTAAGAGTTGTTTAACTGCTTCCTTTTAATAATTATGACCACACAATATATAACAACACAATGAGCAATACGGCCAAGAAAAAAAAAATGTTGTGTTGCTCTTAAGTGGAATTTCTGAAAAATCGAGTTGGTCGGTCAGAATTTTTTTTTTTTTTAATAGCACCAAATTTGGGTGCTTTTTCCACTATTTTCAAAATTGGGGGCTTTCCTGACCCTATTTTTTTTAAAATTTTTGAATAGGGTTGGTCGCTGAGGGCATCACAACAATTTGTTTGGCCTAAGCATGATAAGCTTTAACCCTCGTCTTCCTAAGGGGGGGTGGTTACCACCCCCCCCCTAATATATAACGGATGATCGCCGATTGCATCAAAACGCAAAACAAAGCGACCCCGGGCATTTGGGTAATTGTTTTTACATCCTTTGCGGTCATTTTGAGTTACCACTTAAGGTGGGGTTATGGTAGGCCGTCAAAGTCGGCGGGTAGGGGGGGTGGTTGCCACCTGAAAATTTTAAATCGCCATTTTGAAAAATATCTGCATGCTATTGACTTGAAACTTACAGAACATGTTAGAATTGTTGATTCCTTCATTTATTAGCAAAAAAACGGATGAAAATCGGACATTTAGAACTTATATAACGATTTTTTGAAAAAGTGGCCATTTTTGCCCAAAGTCGATTTTTTTTTTTCGGTACGGAAATACTTTATGACGTCATAATTACTTAACGCCTCGACCGATTTTCATGATCTTTGTATCAATGGAAAGAGGAGACCCTACCCTATACTATAGTATCAAACAATATATAACTTTCGGGGTCCCAAGTTCAAAATCACAGGGGGGGTGGTAACCACCCCCCCCCCCCTCAGGAAGACGTGTTACAGAAAAAGGCTTAGGAAGACGAGGGTTAGTATGATATGCTGGTCCAGGTCAAGATTTTCCTACAGACATCCAACCTAAAATGACAAACCACCACCTTTGAGGTTGATTTGTTCATCTAATCATATTGAAAAATGTGTATAGAACCCATCCATGCCCAAACACAAAGAGAATTACCTATTTGCCCTTTGCATGAATCCAGGGTTCCAAGCATTTTAAGGAAACAAAATTCCCTAATTTGTCCTTCCCCGACTGGAAAAAAGTAAAATAATTTTCCCTAATGGGCTGGGAACCCTGGGATCTGCCTTTTGTGGGAATAGCCTTGATCTGGAAGTTATATAGTCAAGTATGCACACAGTTTGGCATATATATAACTAGATGCAGCCTCAATTGTGCTCCCTTAAATTTCAACACATCCCACACGTGCATCATGGATACATTAAATTCACTCTATAAATCAAGGGTCTACCCGCTAATAGCGGCCTGTGCAAAGTGTCAATTGTGATTTAAACCCTAATTTTTGGTAGCGCCTCATATTTAAACTGTACTAATTACATAATGTGAAGCTATTTAGACATATAGTCATATTTTATGGGCAGTGACTATTGATTGTAGTCTAACGGCCTATAGAAACTTAAAGGTATCAAGAGTTGTTGATGATCTTGTATTTTCCTTGCACAATTCAAAGGAAATGTTTCTTACAGAAACATCTCTTTCATTGAAAGTGGCAATGAAGGAAATGTTTCTGTAATTCCATCAAGAACATGTGAAAGTATTATGACTACTCACCAGGGGACCAACGGCTTAACGTGACTTCCAAACCATGGAGCAATTAGAATAAAGTTTCTTGCCCGAGGAAACATGGTCTGACCGGCAGTGTTGCCACCGGGGCTTGATCCTACAAACTCTGTATTACGAGTCCCGTGCTCTAACCACTCGGCCACGCTCCCCTCTGATGCTTATTACTGTAACAAAACGTAGGGGCGCTATTTAAACTCGCAGGATCCGAGCGGCTTCAACACTAGCTACCTAAGCTCTTGCACGTACCAAAAACACGTCTTGTTTAGCTGATGGCTGGAGCTAGAATGACAAACAACTTTCAAATCTGATTGGTGGACGCAACAATGGCGTGACGCTCGCGACAGAAAACTGACCAATTTGATTGGGCAATGAAAATTAAAGGTGTTACTAAAATAATTCAAATCTCAAGAGATTCGAAATTATCTCAAAACACAATAAAATTGGACCAAAATATTACATAAAACCCTCAAAACTTCATTATTTTCAAAAAGAAATCAGGAAAGAAGCAGCTTTAATTTGATATAAAAATCCGGAATCCAAGCATTTCCCTTTAATTTACGAAAGTTTCGCCACTCTGGGGAAACAATCCAAACGAATGCAAAGAAGTTGTGATCCTAAAAATGGCGACTTTTGACACCAAAACATTGCACTTCATTCTTAAATATGACAATAAATATTACAATCTGGTAACTAATAATTATAAAAACAATTGTTGAATATCTTCTGAAACTAATGTGAAAATTTCACGAAAAGCTCAGCTAAAAATGGCTGAAACGAACGTCAAAATTCAAAGCAATGTAACATGGAAATGGCGATCGAACACTGATAGTAAATGACTATCGTACTACTCACATCGTGACCAGTGGTCATAAAAAGGTAAATAAAACAAGTTTAAAGATATTCAAGAGTTCTTAGCATAATGTTTAGTTCCAGTAAACTCTGGTCTTTGAAATATAAAAAGATGAATTTATTTGAAAAGATAATTTTGAAGAAATTTGTTTAAGCTTACTGAAGTATTTTTACACATTGTTCAATACAAAATATGGTTAAATCCTGAGTCTGAGCCTAAACCTCCTTCCATTTCATTATCCTCCCCTTTGACAAAAATTTCGTCCCCCGAAATTACCCTAAGCCCACTGCTCCTTCCATTTCATTATCCTCCCCTTTGACAAAAATTTCTTCCCCGAAATTGAAAAATGAAGTATAACTTAAGCCTATGGTCCATATAAAAAAGAAGAATACGGTGCAGCCGACAGTTTTGAAGTTAGTACAAACATTGATCAGCTTTATCACATTATGGCGCAAGACTAATCTTGAGACCGGAACAACATATCAATGTGATTGGCCCAGTGTCCATACTATACAAAGACTAGAAAATACATCTCATGACAGCACAGATATGCAGCGGGACTAAACTACTTATGATAGCATCAACAACAATTCGAGAGCCCATTTGATGCAGAAATATATTAAACAAAAACAATCAATTATTGGTACACCAAAATATCCTGTGGCATAATCCATCTCTTACTTGCCATATAATAAAAATGACCAATCTTTTAAATCACCACGAGCATAAATCTAAAATTTCCACACCATCCAGATCTTTTGCCCATTCAGATCTGATAATTGTGACTTCAATTACGGAACTTGCCGCTCGTGCAATACAACAACAGTCAATAACAACATTATGAATAAGCTTACAAAAATAAATGGTCCAAACTCTCGGTGTACGGAATCTCGGTATA
Organism: Ophiothrix spiculata; assembly: GCA_000969725.1. Lineage (NCBI taxonomy): Eukaryota > Metazoa > Echinodermata > Ophiuroidea > Amphilepidida > Ophiotrichidae > Ophiothrix > Ophiothrix spiculata. The sequence continues at coordinate 48,947 of JXSR01S004359.1, forward strand.
ATCTGCTCAACTCCCAAGACTCCAACTTCCGCAGAAGTTGCATAAAATAATCACAAAACTTACATTTGATTGAATGGACTCCTCGAGCAATTTTACATGACAAAAATAAATCTACGTTCACACAGTCTCACATACACTTGTGCATGAACAAACAATGATGACCTTACAGAGGTCAAGGGTTACGTAGTTTAGTCCCTGTGCATAAAAATTTTATATAAAAGAATATTTATCCCTGATATCCAGCTGATATTGATATAAAAACGGTTTGAATTTACTTAGTTATGCGAAATATATATAAAAAGAACAACATTTTCCGTCCAAAAAAGATTTTCCGCCGGGTTCTTTTAGGCACGTTTCTGAATAGAAACACCGACTGCGGCACACGTGAATGACCTCTGCAGAGTCAATCAAAACAGCTGTGCGTGTGTTGCGTGATCAGTACACACAGTAAAAGCAGGCGATACAATTTAAAATCTTGGATCGCGACGAGCTATTTTGAAAAAGAAATTATATCTAGATGGAATGCACAACTTCAAACCTTATATATTTGTATGTAAAAAAAAATAATTTAACTACAATATGAATCTCTATTCTCATTAAAAGCACATATGATAAATCATCTGAAATCTCAACTGTCACCACCGTCACCTTCGCCTTCCCCAGTATTATATTCACCATCACATCCCACATCACCACTTCCATTTGCATCAACAAGTCAACCAATCCCATCCATCGTCAGTGCCCCCACCAGATCATACAGCCACACACCAGTCATTCCACCCACCAGAAAAGAGATAGTCAACGAAGCATACCATCATCCCGTCACCCATCAGCCACCTTTGGAGACCATTGCAACACCACGTCATCGACCAACTTACACCATAGACCCAGTATCTCAAATCATCGACAGTAACTTCAACGTACCATTATTTCACCCAACATCAAACTTCACGCCATATCAAATAGACATAACCCTGAACTTAGATATGAGACTGATATTAGACACAGAGACTGGGGAGGTATAGGTTCAGACTCAGGATTTATATATTTTGTATTGAACAATGTGTAAAAATACTGAAACAAATTTCTTCAAAATTATCCTACCCTTTGAATAAAATGTCGTCCCCGAAATTACCCTAAGCCCACTGCTCCTTCCATTTCATTACCATTACAATAGCCCTTTAGCTTTCCATCCATGGATTTACAATTAGACACATACAAGTCGTCATGTGAGTGGTAGAAAGTAGTATCTGCCATAGCTGCCGTTTGTCATTGATTTGGATTACACACTGTATTATCTCCAGTCTTGGGTCAGTGACTCTTGAAATGGTTCTTCAGGTGACCATTTTAAGAGCCACTGATATATGGCAGGGAAATTTCGAGGGATTTTCTACTGACCAGGTGTTAAATAAATATAACTTAGGCAGCCAATACAGATACAACTTTCATGCACTCACATGACGAAGTGTCAAGATTAAGGTGTGTTCAGAGTACAGTAATATGCACTGTGCGCTGGACATCTTGCAACACACAACTCTTCTCTGAATGCACTCTTTGCTCATTGTTGATAAATGATGATGTATTGTTCCTAGTTCGCGGGTAGAAGATCATAAGAATCATCTTTTTATTGACTCAAAAGTGTTGTGACCTGTAGCCTTCCATCCATAGAACCAGTTAAACACATGCCAGTGTTGAACGAAGCACACCAATCCACATTTACTACCGGTGTCTTATGTCCTAATATAGTCACATCGGTGCGCAGGAGACCGTGGTCTTTGTCTCTCTGTAATGAACAATGTAAAAAAGAAATGGGAGAAGATTGGTATGAGAAAGTCATTGAATCAGACATCAACCCAATCCTTAAACTTTCTTCACATGGTCAGTCACCAAAGAAAGGGAGGCGGAAGATGCATGAAATTTCGGTTCTAATTTTAATCTGGAATTTGTTGCTTGATTAATAACCTTGTGAAATGATGTCATTGACAGGTAATCCTGAATTATAGATATGGTCACTAATGTTCTATTCTTGTGGAGTGGAACTTTATTTTGTTTGCAAATGAATCTTAAACATTTTGATGGTAGTACTTTTGAACAATAATGCCTATGTAAGGTATCCTCTCCCAATTTGTCCCTTTGAAATCAAAGGGACACATAAAATTTAAACATAATCTCTTAGGAATATAATGAAATTCTTTATATATATACTTGAAAATTATTGAATCCCTTCTTTAAGACTCCCCAATATCCTGTAGAATTTATTACCAAATAAGATTCCAATTTTCTTTTTAATAATCAAAAGTAAGTTTGAAGGGAGTTTAAAAGGCCCTTAGATTATCAAGGGACAATTAAGAGGGGATGCCATAGCTGTTGAAATAGCATAAATCCCTACCTGATATATAAATCCACCAAATGGAGCACATGTGAGTATATGCCTGCCAGAGCTGTCGAATGCAAAGAGTTTGCCGCGTGGGACATGCTGCCTATGATAGCCACCGTACCCAGACATGACAAATGGACCTGTAGCACCCTCATGGATGGGTAGGTCACACAGCTTCTCTCCTATTCTATGGATACTCCACTGAATAAACTGAAAGAAGAAAGTTATCATCATTCATTTGATTCATTCAAACTGATTACAGTTCAGTATTCAAGATACCTATCTATAGTAAGACCAGGTGGTCTGACCAGGTGGGTCTGATTGCTGTGTTCATCCCATAATTTAGAGAGAAGATTCCAGACTTGTTCTTGCATGAAGACAAAATTTGGGGTATTCATGTTTTTCTAAAATTCCCATTGTAACTTTTCCCAATTATAGCATGTCAAAGCCTTTTTGTCCTTTTTGTGTACTCTTGATCAGAGTATATCAAGGCACTCTTAAATGATGCATCTTTGCAGACATCTAATGGTGCGTTCATAGTCCAGCGATTTCATCACTGCAACATCGCTCAATGTCTACTGATACGCAGTCTTCAAAATTTAAAAACGCATTATGCGTAGCGCGTGTAAAGACTGCGTATCGGCAGACGTCGTGCGATGGAATCGCAGTGAAATCGGCGGACTCTGAACGCACCATTAGACGATGGCACAATAGACCGACCTACGCTGACTTCATAACCACAAAATGGCGGATGTCATCTTGACTCACAAAATCATCTTCAAAAATTTTCAGTTAAAAATCTTGAAACATTTATCATCTTTGCACATCATTTGAGAATTACCAGTAAAACAATGTATTCTTTTACCTTTCTGATATACTGGTTTCAAAATATAACGAGTATTCACTGTAGAAAATCACAATTTATCTAATCGACCGCAACACATGGAAAGGAGAAAGTTTTGTTTGTTTACGTTTGTCAAACTGTAGTACAATACTACAATCATTACCGCTACGAACAATGACCGTAACTGATACATGCTATATCCAGGAAGTTCAGTCTGGGTAAGAGATAAAAACCCCGGATTAGTAGGTAGCTCTATAACAAGATTCAGCTTGTGTCGAGTGGTACATACCTTTCCATCTGACCCCATGCTGTAGATGGATGTTTCATCAGGACTAAATTGTGTCGCATACGTCTCCCCTTCATGTGCTTTCCAGCTTAGCAGATTCTCATATCTATGCATATCTGGTTGGATAAAAATCAAGATGATTTTAATTGAATATGTGTAAAGATACGACTCTCAGCAATTCAATAGTTTACTGTAAACATGAATATTTTCGCACAAAGCTAGTTTCAAATCATTTCGGGCATTTTAACTTTCGCACTTGTGATTTGTTTTAACGTGCGGTGGTATATACATACCATTTTTCGTGTTACATATATTTTTCTCCAAGGCAAATTGAACGTGAAAAGTACAGAAATAAATGTAATACGACGTATACCATTTGCAGCTTTACCATCACTGTGCTACACCTATTGTTTGTGGCAGTAATTTATCAATGCGTACTCAAAAGTCGTGAGCATAGACGCAGACCATTTTCACCTTGACAATGCACGCTCGCTTACGTTGGAGACAACTGCGGATTCCTACCTTCGACGCGTTCATGAATTAAATCCACAAACAATAAATACTGGTACTCCAAATTGCTTCCTCAATGATGATTTATTTTCAGGATAATTACCTCAACTGTAAACTGCAAAAGTGGTCACGATGATATTGTGAAGTTAACAATATTCTGAGATTATAGAATTAACAAATGGATGGGTGTATATGAAATATTAACTTTTCTCAATTCCATTTTATGGTAGAAATAACATATCTTGGTGTAAGATATTGGCAACAAAATTATGTCTGAAATTAATGCCTTTTTCTGGAAGCCAAATTTATGAACAATTTCTTATGATCCACAAGATATTTTGCGAACCATGCAGTATAGTCTTGCCTGCTTTATGGACTTTTTGATCATATTTGAATTTGACATTTATCTTAACCCCAGGACACACCCTTGGTCAAGGGCAATTCAAGGTGCAAGTCCAATCCATGCAGTATCAAGGGTAAAGACTTATCCTGATGACCTTGGAATGACCTGGGATGACCTTAAATAACATCAGGGTACTTTCGATTATTTTTGAACATTTGACCTCAAATAACCTTCTGATTTTGAAAGACCTTGATCTGGACATACAATAGATCAAGGGCTATTTATGCTGGATGTTTGGTCCAAGTAAGATAAATGGTTCCGGAGTTACTGTAGTGACCTTGAAATGACCTCGGGTCAACTTTTTGAACACTTAGTATTGATCGTAAAAATAACATTTTGACCTTGAATGACCTTGACCAACAAATTGAAGTGACCTTGAAATGACCTGGGACAAACTTTCTGAACTGTTTTGGTACTTGACCTAGAAAATAACATTTTGAACTTGAATTACTTTGACCAACCCCCTCAGATGTCCCACAAAGCAAGCTAAACCCAGACCCTTCATGTCATCAAGTTTCATTACAACAGATATTTTGCAGGCAAGATTAAATTATGCAAATTAGGTACTTAAAGGGGCAATTCATGATCCACTTTTCACCCTCAACGTCACCTGTACCAAATTTGAGTTTTTTAGCTTATAAGAATCCTCAAGTGGTATATGTTACGATCCCCACACCATTCTTCCATGTGTGCTTGCATTTTTGAGAAAAGTGAGAAAATGTTGTCATTTTCTAATTAATGTCGGGGCCCCGACAGTAATTACAACACAGTAGTCTATTGGGATTTTCAAAATGCTGAAAAGCTTGTAACTTGGAAACGAACGGTCGGAATCAAGTGAAATTTTCAGTATATATTTATATTGTCCTCTCCTTTTTATTTAGCCAGAAAAGAGGCCACATCAAAATCATGAATTGCACCTTTAATATGTGTATTTTGCACTAAATCGTGGCTGACCAACCCAGTTTTTAAACTTAATGATTTGAGGGCAAGAACACATTTTTTAGGTGCATTGAAAATGCCTGCACTTCCATCAGTGGTAAGTGCAACATTTGCAGGAAAAGCAACAAGGGAGCAGGTTTTTCTGAACTTTAGTTCAGGCGAGACAATGATGTTGCCTGAGTTACAATCATGGTTGGAAAAGCGACCTCAAACTGAAATGTTATTTGAAGAATCCTGAACACTTTTTTTCAAATTGTTTCAAAAATCTTTTGCTTACCAAATATCCTAATCATGCCGTCCATTCCTCCCGTCACCAAGAGATTCCCATTGTGATTGTAATTAGTGCAATTTACACACCCTACACTTGGTTTCAGTTGTAATTCTCTCTGGAAAATAAGGACAACAAATTAATTCATTCCAAATTAATCAACTATGGATTTGAATAAATTACCTTGATGAAAAATAATAGCAGAAGCTTTTTGTGATTGGGTTCACAAGCGAGTATTTCTTTGAATCAACTTATCAGGACTGCTCTTAAATAAATCGCTGATTTGGTCAACATACCTGTACTTTCATCAGTTTCATGTCCCAAACTAGAAGCTTTGAAGACGAACCCTCCGTGACATCTGATCTGGGTTTACTGGTTGCTGATGAGGATACAAATGATGTACTACTAGGACTACAGGATAAACTCAACACCCTGTCAATATAAACAAACATATCAAAACAAATGCATCATATCATATGGGGACATGCACCCACATTTGTGCATGAAACCAGACAAATTTTGTCAAAAAGTTGCCTATTGAATAAAATGAATAGATTTGGTAATTGCTAAAATGATAGGAATTGAAACCCCTCCCCCCTCTTTGCATTTCATAAGGCTCCCTTTTATTGACTTGCTCAGTTCATTATGTGAGTACAAGACACTTGTATCTGCAATAGCTGCCATTTTTCATAAATTTATATTGCACACTGTGTAATGTCCAATGGGTCAATGACAATTTCAAGAGCCACTGACATATGAAAGGGGAATTGTGATTAATTTTTTGCATTTTAGTGATAAGGTATTAAAAAATATGACTTTTTGCAGCAATTGCAGATACAATTTAGTTGCACTTGCATGATGAGTTAACTTATCTGATGATATCACTAAAAACTTCAGTCCACTGAGGAAAATGGTATTGAAATGATGCTTGTCACCATTTTGTTGTCGGTCAAGAAGCAGAGTTAATGAAACTCCAGACTTGAGGAAACATGCCCAATTGCTGGGCAGATCATGTAATCTGTATTTGACCCATTGACAGCATGTCATTTTATTTCATGTGTAAAGCAGGTCCATATTTCCAGTAGTGCTATTGTGATTTGCCAAGACATGTAGGAGCCTAGGAGGTACAATATCTCGCCCTACATGAACAACCATCCAAGACTCGCACCACCCAACAGGAATAACATGGCGGTCAAATCTAAGTGACAATTTCCTTGATCCAAACTCAGTTCCATATTTCTTTTAAGATTAACAAACCTGGGATGGGGATAGGTAAAGGAAGAACCTCAGTTCCTAATAGTTTTTTTTTGAAAACAACTACACTAACCCCAAGAGAACTAGAAACAATAGCATACGTGGTAAAATACTCAACACCACAATGAACAAATGGGACCTTCTATTTACATGGCAAATGCTCTGCCAATCAGCAAAGTCCAGGGTGGAATGAATATCATCTTAGTAAAATAAAACATGTCCTGCCATCTTCAATGAAAGAACTGACATCAAGATGTTGTGGCTAAACTCACCTGGGATGTGTACTGACAGTATCAACTTCACAAAGAGCTTTCTTGGCTTCTACATCATACATCTTGATGGAACCGCTACTGCTTCCTAACAGCATCTAGAAAAGAAAGAAAGATCAAGTCAACTATTAAGTCTAACCATGACACTCTGCAGCAGTGCTATATCCTCTTCACACAGAGCAAAGATGCTTGTACAGGCAACTTATGCAGTCTTAGCAGTATTGACGAAGTATTCTGTTAAACACAAAAAAATCTGCAGTGCGCTGAGCATACTCAGTGTTCAACAGAGTACGCTCAGCAACATGGATATTGATGTGCGAGTCCAAGGCTTATTCACAGAGTATGTTAAACAGAGTATGCTCACTGCACTGGGGATTGTACGACTTTCTTACAATGCTAAATTAAACATAAAATTTATGAGGTCATCAAGGGTGTGGGTGTGTGTGGGATTACATTTTTCTTGCATATGAGGAAAAACCTCACAATTCCTGCAAATTTGATGATGATCAAAGTAAAGCTGGGATGAAATGGGCAAATGGTATGTCTGGCAAAGGAGTTGATGACATAGTTCATACACCTTGGGAGTACAAACCAAAATTACAACATAAACACCCTTATTTCAGCTGCGCAAGTGTTGCTGCTTATAATGACAATTGGAAAGCGTCTTACTGCATAAATGCACATTTTGCAACATTAATGTGGAGATGGTGTTAATTTGTTGCTTCTAAGTTGTTGGACTACATGCAACAACAGGTTTCTGGCTGTACTATAAATTTGAAACTATAATAATCATAACTATAATCAATTATCTTTTTGAATTTCTTAATTTGGATTTCAAATTAATATCTTGAATTCATAGACAATATCGGTAATTGACATTTCATAGTGATGATGATGTAGAGTAATTCACATGATCACTGCAATGAAAGAGAGGCCAGAAAAATATTACTTCAAGCATGCAGTGATACACAAGGGACTCATTTTGCCTTGTTTTTTTATTGTTGTGATTGCTGTTGAGAATCAAGCGAAATTATATCATTGATAGGAAATGACATATTACTAATATAATAAATTATACAATAAACTCAAGTACTAAGTATTTGAAAATTTGTATGAAAATGTTTTTTCATAAAAGTGTTGCCACTTCAACCTACCATTCTGTCAGATTTTGTAGCCCATTCTAATGACATCAGAGGTGCCTTGAACATGATGGTTGAAATTGTTGCAGGATTGGGTGAAAAACGCCATACCCTAAAGATAAAACAAAATTACATTTATAAATTGAAAAAGTTTATGGGTAAAGTTAATATCCTATACCAAATTCACTCGTCCAATTCAACTATTTATCGTCTGACAAACCTTTTAAATTAATAGATATCCTCACTCCAAAAATTTGACAAATAATCAAATTCTGTAACTGAAGCATTGTCAAAGTATTTTTAACCATATCTGGCATGCTGGTATGAAACAACTCAATGATAAAAGCGATGCACATTCAGAAAATCAGTAGTTGAATTGGACGAATGAATTCTGAGTTTTGGTATAATATTTGGATGTCTATTACTCCATACTTCATGTTATGGCTCAGGTGAGAGTCAATTAATGAACTCACTGCTTCTTCTTAGAGTAACATACTATCGTTGATTTGTTGTCAAATCAACTTTAACTAGCACATCATGCCCAGCCCTGTGTTCTCAAAAGTGCATTTATGTCCAAAAAATATTATTTGTTTGTCCATAAAAGATCCTGAAAAAGTAGGGTTGGTAGGTAGGTTTTTTTTATTTCTTTTAAATAAATGTTCTTGCACTCTTCTCAAAGAATGGAAAAATAGAAAAATAAACTCTGATTTGAAGACTTTCTCAATTAATATTTGTACATTTTTGTATGAAAACTTCTCAAATAAGAGTTGTAAAAAAACTTTATAAAGCACACAGTTGGGGAAAATTTGGATTGTCGGTCAGGTGAGACCAAAAAAACAATATATTTTTTTGGCTTAACTGGTGCGCATAAGTTGATGCACTATTTATCACGTTTTGAGAACATGAGAGTGTGTAGAAGCAGTTGCAAACAGTAAAGCAACAAAATGCAAAAACTAACATTCTGCTTTTAATTTGGACAAATATTCAATGAAGAATGTTTTTTTTCAAACTAGAAACATGTTTTTTTAATAGGTTCATCAGGATTTCACATTGCAAATTCCAAAAAGGTTCTTGTAGTAAAAATCCACTTACTATTTTTTAGTAGTGATTTTGACGTCAATAACTTCACAATATCATCGACTGCCAGTACAGTATGAGAAAGCCTCCTGTTGGGAGGTGAAATGTCACTACTGAAAATAGTAAGTGGATTGTTACTACAAGAACCTTATTGGAATTAAAAATATGTTTGATTAATTATCAGGTAGACTTACTTCACTACCCCATCCACATCCATACTAGCAACTCCAGTCCCGGATGGTGAGAACCGACATGCACTGATTGATGAGTGATGCTCTGTGTATTCATCCTGACTCAAGATTAAAAACGGTGAAGCACCTTGAAGCTCTTCTGCTGACAATGGTAAAAATAGCACAATTATCATTGTTGAATAGGTTCATGGGGATTGTTAATATATATTGTGAACTTGGTTCTTATACTGATCCAAACTGATTCAAATACTTGTGGATGTTTTAGTTTAGTTTCAATGTTGCCTATCTCAATACATATGATTGATCTGACAATCTTGATGCCACATATGTATGATAGTTGTTTACCGACAGTGTCCCTGCTTTTCCTTGATTTGAAGCATTTTCTATCGAATTCTCTGAGTGGAAAAAGTAAAATAATTATCTCTGATTTCCCTGATGGGCTGGGAACCCTGCTTTATAAGCATAGTTTATACATCAAACCAGTACATATAGCCTCTTTACAATCATCAAATTCACTTCAACGGGTAGAATTCTCAGTGCATTGTGAAAAAGCGCAAGTTTTTACTTTTTTTAAGAATAAAAAAATTGAAAATCATATTAATGCAAGCTTGTACGGAAACAGGAAATTGAACACTCTTCAAGCTGATGAACATACAACACAAATTAAATTTAGTAAGACAAGAAAATATCACATTTAACAGGCTGTGGAATGGCTGCTGATGGGGCAGGCACTGTGAATAGGTGCATGGATCTCAATTTAGGCATGGAATGATCCCCCTATGGAGGGTGGGGAGGCTGTGAAAAGATGCTTGATTTAGCCATGGAATGACTCTTGGAACAGGCATTATGAATGTGATGGTACAGGCTATGTGCATTCTATTGACTTTACTTAACTGGCTTGAGTGGTGATAAAATAAGTTTATGAATTGTGCAAAGTGACTAAAATGGAATGGATGTAGCATTTATTGATTTGAACATGAAAACATGTTCACAATACAAATATTTCAATGGGATAAACACCTTGATTCAAAATAAAAATTGATGCAGCAGAGATACGGGTTAAAAGCTTACAGAATAATGTCAACATGACTAGCTTTACCAAAATTCTTCTGCAAATTGTTATGAAGTTTAGATATTTAAACAATTAAATAAGTTCAAAACGTTTGACTTGGATAGTATTGAAATCCTGTTCTTCAGCTATACCATATCAATTTGCCAAATCTAGACCAAAAGAAGTGCAATGACTAGCTAGTTTTCATATGATTAAGTATATCATATTGTAACCCAAAGTTTATCACACTACCTATGATTTGCACATCATAAATGTCAAACTTGACTTGTCTATGACATGTACATCACAATGTGACACAACCGAATGTACCAAAAATGTCACAATTCAGCATACCTATGATGTAGTATGCCAAAATGTGACACCAAGATATGTACCACAATGTCATAATTTAAAGTGCTTATGACTAAGTATATACCATTATGTGAAATATTGAAGAAAAACACATAAAATGGAATCCAATTGATGCAAAAACATTCACATGCAAACATATATACATGAATCAAAATCAAATAAATGTAAGGGCAATTACCAACCTTACAACAAACAATAGTAAACATTTAGTTTCATCCACCATTAAGAGTGAAAAAATAGTGAATAATGAAAAGAAAAAGTGGGTTTTCCTAGGTCTCACCTGATGGTTCAAGTTTGTTTTCAAAATGGACTGAAAGACAAAGACGGGACAATGTTATGACACACAGAATACACACGGCACAGAGTAGGAAAAGAAATATACACAACCTAGAAGCAAAATGAGTAGAAGGATGTAAGTTGATAGAAGAGACAAAGATTGAGTGAGATCCTCTTCCCATTTTCAGATTAGTTAAAGCAAATGATTACATTGTAGCTTATTTGCATAACTGTTGCCATGGATATCACAAAAAGATGATTTTATTTCAACTGCTTTGTGACTGATGAGGTGCCACTGCAACATAATTAGCGATTTATCACAAAGGTCAAAATTGTTCACTTGAAAATAATTGATATCGATGTGAACATGTGATAACCTTTGCAACCATAAAACTGTTCTTTTGCTTTCAATACCTTGCTCACAAATTTTCAAGTGCTCAACTTAACTTTGTTGACCTTCTGCACAACATTTTATTACCAGAATGGCAAAGTTGATGATTTAGTCGACTTGTTTTTTCTATATAATACCAGTATTTTGCGACTAGGTCAGATGAAATGTGAATTCTACTTTGAAATGGTAATGCAACAAATAAGTAAATTAACTCTAACACGGTGTGTACTTAATTGTTGCAGTTATATGTGACACTGAGAGAAATTTCTGTCTTTTTCACATTGGTGATTACATTAATTTCCAGAAAAGTGAGGGAACTCAAGAAAATAGAAAACAATTGTTTGCACCTTTGATTGACCGGCCATTGTACTACGAACTCCCTTGGTTCTTGTTTTCTATTGCAATATGAATCTGTTCTGTTTTGTTGTGTCCTTGTCTTGTCCCCGTTCTGTTTCTGTCCTGTCTCCGTCTTGTTTTGTCCTCCAGCGTCGTAACATGTCAAAATTATATCCTTGTCATCATTTTTCAAGGTGGGGCCTGTTAAAAACTCCCTTGAGTTTATTGGTCTCTCCGCCATGTTTCCTTTTTTTAGACCTATATTCTATCCATTGATTCTAATCTGTAATCATGTCATCATCCTCTTTTTATAACTTAATTGATCAATTGAAGAATCTATCATTATTGTATTTTCCAGTACTTGAAAGTATTTTCAAATGCATCTTGTAAAATCTTGTATAAAATCATAATGTACCTTGAGAAAATTGTACTATTGTGTTATAAGAAACATGGAAATAAAAAATTGAATTGAATTGAATTGAATTGAATTGAATTCAGAGAAAATTATGATCTCCAGTTGTACCCAAGTTGATGTGAACTACTGATAAGGCCAAGTGAATTCTTTTACAGTGCTACAATGTTAATATTTATTTCTGACTTCGTCTTTTCTTATTGGGTATTGCTCATTTCTGCATTTTATACCATTTTAAACAATAAAACAATGGGTTACTTCTATTTAATAGAAATGTGAGTAAAACAAATATTGATTTACACGATGTATACGATGATGATAAGTTATGTCATGAAGTGAAAATATCATAAACTAGTGATAATTGTTTTTTAAAAACAACATGAAGTGTAATGATCTTAAATGCAGGTGTAGCTCTCTTTGCTAATGATATATTGCGGTTATTTCTAGCTAGTGATATGATTTGATTAGCAAGAGCCTTGTGATGCCTGAGAACAATATTTGAAGTGGAAAAATGGGGAGCAAAATGAGGTTCATGGCTGTCTTTTATCTCGGTTGCAATGCTTAATGATGTCAAAAGTGTTTAAGTACCAATTAAATCTTTGTGTGGTAACAATATTTTGCACTAAGTAGTATAAGCCAATTAACTGGTTACCATGTGGTCATGGTTGCAATGACATGTCAAAGGGTGTGTTGGAATTCCTTTTGTTTAATTTTTTGTGATAGCACACTGTAGAAATTATGCAAATAAGCTATAGCATTGCCACAACTCTGAATAGCAAATATACTGTTTACACTACGCGAAAAGTCATAACCAATTTAACTATGGTCGTCATCGATTTCAGTTTTATGACTAGTGTAAACAGTTTTAGCTCATGTTAGATTGACTGCAAAAACTTGACTTTTGAAGATGATTAATTTTCAAATGAAATCGCATTTGGTCATAATCAATTTCAATTTCGCTATGGGTGAAGATTGATCGCTGGATGTAGTAGGGCATTATATTTCATTTCTTTCTGAAAGCAAATTCAGAGTCAATGCAGTGCTAACAGGTACAGATCAAATACATTTGGAGTTGCCATGGAAATCTAAAATGAATTCCATGACAGCATTTTTACAAGTGAAAATGGGGTAAAAGACTTGATTGCTTACACAACAGAGTGACAAGATAATCTAGAATCACCTTAGAAGAGACTTAGAAATTATATGTAGTGAAACATAATTGTTAATTACTAGGAGCCTGGTAATGTTAGTATTTATCTGGTAGTGCATTGCAATTACATTGTTCACTTTAAAGTTCTACTGCCTCGTATGATATTCAATTCCCCTTCACATAATTAGGCTTTTGATATCTAAATTCTGGCAAGGGTGAAGCATTGAGCTCGAGTGGTTCTCGTCATATTGAGGGTTGAGAGTCACAAAGCTGTAATTTAAAAGGCAAAATCCCTGGAGAAAAAAAAATCAAGACCTGGGCTCTATTTCATAAAGATTTAAGAATATTCCTAAGTTGGTCTGCAGAACAATAATCATTTATAAATCCACAAATATCTTGGACTTTTAGAACAATGAGTTCCATTTCCTAAAGCAACTTTGGATGATAAAGTTAAAATATTATCAGTTTATGAAATTTCTATTCCAATGTTGTAAAGAAAATTTAAAACGAAACAGAAAAGTTCCTATCTTTATTCAAAATGTTCTTAACTTTAGGTCTGATCGTAATTTGACTATAATTAGGTCAACGGTCAAACTCACAACTTCATCTGTATAGGACAGAGGTAGAAATGTTTAAACTATTCAAATATATTGGCCTTAAGTTGGGAAAATTGATCACTTCCAAGTTGAAAATGTTCAAAAATTTCTTATTCTGAAGTAACTTTACAAAATTATACTTAAGAATATTCCTAAATAGCTTTATGAAATAGAGCCCTGATGTTACTTTCAAGATGATTGATTTAATACACATGTGTATAGATGAGTTGACACTAATGTCTAAAAACACTGGTAAGGAGCTAGTCCACAGATATGCATGAGGGAACAACAAACGATTGCTGCACATTTCAATAGCCCTACTTGATTTGGCATGAATTTTGAAAGCATGTGTCTTAAATATAAGCTTCTGCGCATGCATAGTGCCGGGCAAGGAACAATGGATATGACAACGCACACTGCCGGGCATGACGTCCTATGTCAACTCATCTATAAGATCATTCATCTGGAAAACCCATTAGGTCCTTCTTAGGAAATCTTTTGTTTTCGGGATTGTTGAAATGCAGACAAGGATTTGTTGCTCTCAACCCTTGATATGTAAAAATGTTAAACTGAATGATTTAAAAGAGCGGCAGTAACAATGGTGAAATCCATCTACTTGGTCTCTGTGTCATTTACATTATGTTATATCAGCATGTACATCATTGATTGAGGGAGATCTATCAATTTTCTTGATCAAGATAAAGCTTACTGTGAGTATCATGTGCATTATGATATTTTAACGCTGACATATAGCACATGATGTATACCCCAAGATGTACACTAGCGGTTTAAAGTATTTCCGCACAAACACTTTATTCAGCCATATCTCACAAGGCGTTTATAAGGAAACTATCTAGAAACTTACGTTGCTTTTGGTCAGATCTGATAGGCAATCTAGTTAAGTGTAAAATGGGATCAACCCCCTCACGAACGGGTAGGGGGCAACAACACAAATAGGTCGAAAAACATGATTTTTAGGTCAAATTTGATTTGACAACGCCTGGGTCAAGGTCACTTCACCGTTCAAGTTGAGTTGTCATGTGGAAAGTGTATATGTAATAGAGTGACAAGCAGGCGATGATATGTCCTGGTCACGCTTGACTTCGCTAAGAGAATGCTTGGAAGCTAACGAAAAATGATCCTTCAACGCCACCCAGTTTACAAAAATAGGGCCGTGGTAAAAGTGGAATGGTCCCTGGCGGTATATGACATTTTAAAATGTTTTAAGAGGTTTTCAATCTGTCATATACCATCACAAAACACTCCACATTCATCACAACCCTATTTTTGTAAACTGGTGGGGCGTTGAAGGATCATTTTTCATTAGCTTCCAAGCATTCTCTTGGCGCAGTCAAGTGTAACCAGGATATTTAATTGCCTGCTTTTCACTCTTTTACATATACACATTCAGGCATTAGAATAATTTTTCATGAAAATATCTGAATTTGGTAAATCAACCACTAAATGGTTAAATCAAGCACCAAAATATCTGAATTTGGATGATAAAAATATCTGAAATCAGATAATTATCTGAAAATTCTCATGCCTGCACATTCCATATGACTAATCAACTTGAGTGGTGAAGTGACGTTTTTCGACCCATTTGTGTTGTTGCCCCCTACCCGTACGTGAGGGGGTTGATCCCATTCGGTGCTCAATTTTACACTTAACTAGATAACCTATCAGATCTGACCAAAAGCAACGTAAGTTTCCAGATAGTTTCCTTATAAACGCCTTGTGAGATATGGCTGAATAAAGTGTTTGTGCGGAAATACTTTAAACCGCTAGTGTATGCATGGAATGAAAAGGGTATTTAAAAAAAGGGGGATCAGTACTTATACTCTATAAACAGTGAACTATGCAACAAGCAGTCAGACTCTTACAAGATCTATACCACATCCCTGGTATTCTACAACATTGTAACCTGGTGGTTTTGTATTGTGTAAGAGACTAGTAATGAGTGATTAGGATTGATTAACACCAAATCACTGCATATCAATATTATATAGCTTGATGTAACTTGGAAGAAACATGTTCTTATTATGTTATTTAAGTGTCTCATTGGGGAAGCCCCAAATTATTTATGTTCAAACTTTATTTTCACTCATACTACCCACAGTTATAGTACAAGGGGAAATTCATCGAACATGCTTGTTGTTCCCCGCTTTAAAACAAATTCTGGTTTCACAACTTTTCATGTTAGAGCAGCAAACCTTTGGAACAACGTTGTTGATACTGACACACGTTCAAAATATAATTCTTTGTCTCTTGGGCAATTCAAATATTTAATTAATGATGTTTGAATATGTTTGCATGTTGACTGTAGTTTTATGTCTTGTATTTGATATGTATATATGATATTATTTTTATATAATTTCTTGTAAATATTTGTAAATTATGTTTTATATGTATTATAACTAAAACAGGGCCTTCTAGAATTGCAGTGCTTAGCCACTGAAGAAGCTACCCTGTATAATGAAAGCTTAAATAATAATATATATGAATTGTGCATGATTTTGGTATTATTTTGGGCTAACTTTGTTGCTTACACATTGACAAACATTACACTAAGGCTGCGATCACATAGAACCATACTTTTCGGGCAAACGGTGCACAATTTCACCTGGGCACGCGTATAGATTCAATCGAACACATGAATTTGATGCTACCGGGTCACATAGGAGGGCACTATTCGAAAAAATGTATAGCTCGCCATGCCTGTATAAAATATAGCCATCGAATAGCTTATAGCGAATACCGTGTATTGATACTTTTATGTGATCGCAGCCTTATGTTAATTTGAATTTTCAGCAAGATTTTGAATGTTGTTATAATTTGAGAAATACGGACTACTTCAAGTTAATAAGATTCATTCTTCAAAACCAATAGATTGACTTACGTTTGACTTACGCATTTCTGATGAAGTATACTGACCGAGTATACGAAACTGTCAAACGTAAGTCAATCTACTGGTTTTGAAGAATGAATCTTATTAACTTGATTTACCAACAAATCTGATGAACTTATTTAAGGACGGACTACTCTACTTTCCCATATGGTCAAATTGGTTTATGTGCGTTAATTGTCAGCTTGATGCATGCATACTTCAAGATTTATAGAATATAGTGCCATCTTGTGGTCACACAAACAAGTTATTGTACCTCCAGATTTTTTCAAAAACAAGCACAGTAACTTGTCATAGTATCAATCTTAACTTGATGAATGTGTGCATTCTATTTAATACCCAAACTGTGCCCGCTTTCAAGTTTAGTCTGATGCGGCTTGTGCTAAGCTCTAGAGATAAGAAGAATTTCATGTAAAGAAGTCTCGAAAATGCACTCAGGTACAATAACTCGCTTTCCATAAGCAATTATAAGATTGCTTTAGGTGGCAAGGTGGTCTTAATAAAAGTCATTTCCTCTTTTTTAAATTTATTGGAAAAGCCAGCTATATAGATTCTACTGATTATGTCAAATAGTTTTTGAAAGCTAACCTACCGCTTCTTGAGTAGTGATTACCAGTATTATCTCCTGTTTTGGTGTCTGGTGCAGTATCACTAGTAGGGGCCTCAAATACCACACCTTTACTACCATCTCCTTAAGATAGAAATATAAACATATAATTGATTCACAGGAGCGGATCCGGGAATTTTCAAAAGAGGGGGCGCAATTTTGACAGCGCCTCCGCGTCTACTCAAAATCAGGTGTTGCTCTGAAAAAATAAGGTAATAGAGCTAAAGGGTGTAGAACTGTTTAAATACACCTAAAAATCATGTTTTTGCTGACGTTCTTGACACAATTATTATTTTGTTAAGGAATAAAATCATTTATAGTCCATTTTTTAATTTGTGACACCAAGCGCATATTGTTGATGGTAAGATTACATTTGGAGGGGATGTGTTCAGAACAAAACTATAAAGCTGTATAATGCTCAACTTTGTTCAATATAATACAGTGTCTAACTCTCATTAAATGTGTTATTTTCTATAGAATACGGAAGGTTATCAATCAGGTTTAATGAAAAGTATTGCCAAAAGGTTTGATGTCATGCTATCGATTCGGGGTCATTTTGGAGGACACCATTTCGGCTTCTTTGTTTGATTTAATAGGCCTAATGGTTCGATCATTTAGGCCACATTAATACTGTACTTTGTTATGAATTACCTAAAACTAAAATAAATGTCAGCATACATGTTTGAGCTTTTTAGTTGATGTTAAATGATATTTTTTAACGTTATAGCCTTAAAGGAGCATAGTCCGATTGCCTCAACTTTTTTTCAAACTTCTTGAGATTTTGGTACCAATATCTTGCTCATATTTTTCTCATAACCCATATGAAATTTCACGGCTGAAGCATGTTCTGTTTTGGAGATATATATGAAAATGTGTCTTATTATGGTAAGATAAGATAAGATAAGATAATATTTATTGGAATTTCTTGCACTTCAAACATGAAAATTACAAATCAAGAACATGAAATCTATTACTTTACATATTCGTTGACCAACAAAACACTTTAGTACAAAAACTGACATTAACTAAAACTAGAAGGCAAGCAATTCAGGATAGAAAGAATGGGCTGATTAGCCCAACCACGTAAGTGCTCTCCTATCCCTATTAACATATTTGTAAATAAATACTGATACATTCACAATAATTGTACAATGCATAAATTATGAGCAGTAGTGAAAACAAAAGCTACATATATGTATCCACTATATGCCAAATAAATCAATAATTAAGAATATATAAAACAAAAATAGTACACATGGTAAAATTCATCTGTAATATATAAGAAGTACCAATTTATAAATGCAACATGAACAAAATCAGTTAAGTAAAGCCAAATAATTACTTTTACATCCTTCCTTAAACTGGGAGAGATTGTTAACAAGGTGTAAATAAGATGGTATTTCATCCCAAAGGCGAGGAAGAGAAATGAACATTGAATTAAAAAAGGAAGAGGTCCTAGATGATTGATGCAGAAGTCTGGTATTATTCAATCTGCTATTTTGAACTAAAGAGCACATGGAGGCAGGGGCCAAACCATTCAAAATATTGAAACCCAGCACAAGTCTAAGAATCTTGAAAGTATCTTCAAGCCTAACTAAATCCAAACTAAGAAGTCTTTCAGAGTAAGGAGGCCTAACATCAGCATTTGGAGATTGCTTAAAGAACAGAGTACGTGTAACTTTCCTCTGTACTTTTTCCAATCTGGTCAGGTGATTTTGTTGATAAGGAGCCCAGACACAAGCACAATAGACAATGTGAGGTAAGATGAGAGCTTTATAGAGATTCAGCAAAGCATAAGAATTCATGTTCTTTGTGCATCTAATGATGAAGCCAGACAATTTAGAAACCTTCCTAGATATAATATCAATGTGAGAGTCAAAAGAAAGATCTTTACTGAAAGTGACACCAAGAAGCTTAAACTCATCAACTTCATCAAGTTTACTCTCTCCAATGATGTAGCTATGGCAATGGTTAGGAGATTTTGATCTAGTCATATGCATTACAGAACATTTGGAAAGATTGAGAGGCAATTTATTCAGAACAGTCCAATTATAAATGTTGTGAATATCATTCTGAAGAGCATCATGGTCCATTTTACTCATAATACGACGAAGAATTGTGTGGTCATCAGCAAATTGAAAAAGTGGAGAAGAAATAACATCATTTAAATCATGAACAAATAGCACAAAGAATATAGGTCCAAGAACTGATCCCTGAGGAACACCAGAGGTAACAGAACACCATTCTGAAACAGCACCCTTATACACGACACGCTGTCTTCGCTCATTAAGGAAGTTTTGGATCCACAGCAGAAGAGAACCTCTAATACCCTGAGAGTGAAGCTTAGAGAGAAGAATATTGTGATCAACCTTATCAAAAGCTGAGCTAAAGTCCAAGAAAATACCATCAACAAGATTACATTTACGATCATCAAGGGATTTGCAGAGAAGATGAAAAAGGTTAACCAACATTTGTTCACAATTTCTACCACCACGAAAACCAAATTGATTATCAGATAAGATATCATGCTCATCAACATACTTCATAATACGCACAGAAATCAGCTTTTCCATGACCTTGCACAAAATGCTTGTCAGAGAAACAGGCCTATAACTCCTAACATCATCCTTTGATTTACCACCACCCTTGAAAACTGGAACAACATTAGCATCTTTCCAAGCCTTTGGAACTTGACCCTTTTGGATAAAGAAATTAAACAAATCACAAAAAACAGGAGCAAGCTCATTGCAACAGGTTTTCAAGAAAATTGGAAGAATATCATCAGGCCCAGGGGATTTAGAAGTGTCAAGATCCTTTAAAGCCTTAAAAACTTCATCAACAGTAAAGATGTCAAAACAAAGTGGAGGAGCGCCATGAGAAGTGGGTGTATCAGGAAGAGAACCAAGATCAAGAGGATTATACATACCATCAAATTTACTTGAAAAATGTTTGTTAAAAGCATTTGCAATATCCTCAGGATTACTAACAACATCATCATTAATTGTAAAACATGTATTATCAGAACCTTTTCTGAGAGAAGATACATATGACCAAAATTTCTTAGGATTACGCTTAGCATTACAAGAGATTTTATATGTATAGTCTTTATGATTCTTTCTAATTAAAGCCTTAACCTTATTACTACACTGCTTGAAGTTCTCCCATGCAACATCAGATTTACTACTCTTTGCCTTCTTATATAGACGCTTCTTTTTAGTACACATCTTTCTGATATCTTTGTTCACCCATGGCAAAGATTTAAACTTAGAAACCTTCTTTTTCTTTTTTCTTTCTAACCATAATTAAATTTATACAGTGACGTATAGGTGGCTATGAAATACAAAACGGTTTGACAGATTCAGCTGAAATGTGAAACTTAGACCTCTTGAGTAGGCATATAACATCTAAAAATCAGACCAAGCTCCTTTAAATGTTTCCTTTTACTAAATCTCCATTATAGAGATTTAAATCAATGCAGTCATTTAAATCATTTGGAATTATTCGCCAGCTTTGATTTTTCATATCAATTATTTTTTCGCGAAAAAAACTAAATTTGTTTTATTATGGCCATACCTGGTTTCGTTAAATCAAATTTCTATTTAATTGACTAGGTAATGCATACAACCTCTCGGAATGAATGGAATCGTTGACATGCCCCTAAAACTTTTAATGAAGTGACAGGAATAAAAAAATTCACTATAAAAGCGGCGGCTTCTTAATTGACGCTCCACCAAAATAGGAGGGGGCGTGCACCGGCTGTACCCCCCTCTAAATCCGCCACTGATTCAAACAATCAGAATATAACTTTTAATTTGGAGGACTTTAATTTTATCATAAATTTGGAATAATAATAATAATAATAATGTGAGATTTTTGAGTGCTCATAACAAAGAAGCCGCTGAGCGCTGCACATACTTGTTAACGAAACCTAGGAAATAAATTTTTTTTACAAATACAAATTGTTACAAACAGAATCACATTCATAGGAGAAAAATTTGGACATGCAGTCACTGAAAATAGTCTTCAAAAAGCAGAGTCTTGAGATTACGCTTGAACTGACTAGTAGTCATTATTGGAGCAGAGTTCCTGATTATTGAAGGCAGATTGTTCTGGTTTTGGTCCAGAAACAGCGAATGATCTTTGTCCATAGAAATTTGTTCTTGGACGCTGCGTGGGAAATCCGAAAGAGACTTGAGATGAGGATCTGAGAGTGCGAGCTGGTGTATAGCGGCTAAGCAAATTAGCAAGATATGCAGGAGAGTGATCGTGGAAAGTCTTAAACACCAGAAGGAGGATCTTATATTCAATGCGCTTAGATATAGGCAGCCAATGCACACTCTATTATCTTCAGTCTTGGGTCAGTGGCTCTTGAAATGATTCTTCAGGTGTGTGTCACCTGTAGAACCATTTCAAGAGCCACTGACATATGGCAGGGACATTTTGAGGAACTTTTCACATTCTAATGACATGGTGTTAAATAAACATAAATTAAGGCAGCCATTCCAGTTAAGATTTTTTGCACTCACATGACGAATTGACTTGAAATACTTGCCTGATGTGTTGGCCATGTCATTCATGGTAGATTCCTCACTTGGCACTTGTTGTGAAGGGACCCCACTCTCTGCTAATGACTTTGGAGTACTAGTTGCATTGGGTCTGGGTTTAGAGAAAAGCTCCTGTCTTTGACGATCGTAAGCTTGTTGCTGTTTATGACGGTTAGCCTAAATAAAGCATTGCAGAAAAAAACTGTATTGTTATTATTGGCTCTAATTGTTGAGTCAACCAAAAATACTTGTACTTGTTATTAGACTGGATTAGAGCTCTGACACCAATCCACAATGCGCAATTTTCTGTGCCTGCTGTCTGTTTGTTTAATGAAAGTCTATGTATCAGCTGGTGACATACACATTCTAACTATGACAGTCAGTTCCCAATCTTCTCTACTACCTGACCAGGTGCTTACCATGTGCATAATTGTCGTGGAAATTAAGTCTTAACCGTACTGACTTGCAAAAATTTGATTGCAATAGTGCTATTTCACATAACGGTTGTAATGTTACTCATAATACTTGGTTTATTTTTTTGAAAGCTGTATATAAATATCAGACAGAATGTATTGATTTTTAAAAAAATTACAATTGTGACCTATACAGCTATATGATTACATACATGATCAGTCATCTGATCATGCATTGCACAGCACTACTTGATATATTTCATCTTCAATGACACAAAAATACTTCCTCTTAAAGACACATACCGCAGTAATAGCTTTCTCAGCTGCAGTAGGTGGTTTCTTGATTCCTTCCTTGCCCTTGACAGAGCTGGTAGTAACTGTAGTCTGATCTCGTTTTTGACCCAGAATTGCTGAGAGTGCTCTAGCAGGAAGAGGACTAGACTTGGTAGGAGCGGAGGATGACATCTGAGTGGTAGCAGGTGGCTTCCTCACTGGTAATGGAGATGCTTGCTTCTTGATGCTCAGACCTTTGGTGGTTGGTTTGAATTGAACTTCTTTGGAATGGTCCTCTCTGTGGGGGAGCAATAGACAAATATCAATTGAATAGGACAGACTGTTTGAATTGAACTTTTTTGGAAACATCTTCTCTTTAGGCAAGCAAGAGGAAAATATTAAATAAATTATGCTGTCGATACTATCAGTTTAAACGGACGACAGCCGGTTAAATGTTTACAGATTTTACAGAACAAAGAACTGTCTGTTTATTATAAATCACAAAATCATGAAAAAAAAAGACATATGGTTCCTTTTTGACTGAATCCTTTAAGTAAACCAAACCATGTGCATCTTGAATTCTCTATTTTATAATGAAACATTGTAAAACATGTTTTTTAAACAATAAAAGCTACCTTCTTATGTTTTAATATGCACTTGCGTTCTGACTCCCCAAGTTCGTTCACATAGATCAAATCAGGCCTTTTTCATTATTATGATCATGCTAAATTTTATTACATCATAAAAGCTTTCGATTAAATGTTTAACCAGTCCAATTGAAATCTGTTTAAACATTTAGTAAATTAAATGGAAATCAACAGCGTTATAAAACTAATGCATCCTAAAAATAGAATGCACATTTTTGCATTGTAGTAGTGTACAATTAAAGAAGTAATCTTGTGATCTAAGATACTTAATGAAAATCCAAATCAATTATAAATGCAATAGATACCATTCCATACAATTATGATACCGTATTAAAAACTGTTCAATAAAGTACCCTATTATACATCTGTCGTACAATTATTACTTTTGCAACTTTTGATGCACTCTCGGTGGTTTACTTCCCTGGTTGATAGTACTTAACTAATTTTACAATTAAAGGGATTGGCCATCTTATATTTCCTTTAGGGTCTTGTAAAAAATCAAATATTCTAACATATAAAATTATTACAATTACTTTATGAATTAAATAATATCAACACAAGCACAGAAATCTTAGGCTGTGATATCCAAACTGAACTGTATCCAACATAATTTATAACATAACATAATTGTATCTTCCACATGCAAATAAAGTGTGGGCACATGGTACATTAATTAAATATAAACATTGTGGAGGAGAACAAGAAAATAAGCCAAAGGCCTGTCAAGTCCTTATCTTCAGTTTAGAAATATATATCATAAAATGAATTGAAAATCATTTATACAAGAATACTGTAATTTCAACAATATATTCATGAATAGTCAGAGCAAACAACCCAATCGGAACTACATTGAATGATTCGGATGTGATGAAAACCTCACCTCTTTTCTAGCTAAATAAAAAGAGAGTGGAACATAATATTTGCTAAAAATTTCACTTGATTCTGCCCATTCATTTTAAGTTACAAGCTTTTTAACATTTTAAGAATCCCAATAGGCTACCTTGTTGTAATTACTGTCGGAGCCCCAGTAGTAATTAGAAACTGACATATTGTCTGACTTTTCTAAAAAAATGCAAGCACATTTGAAAGAATGGTTTGGTGTTTGTAATATATACCAGTCAAGAATTCTTACAAACTTAAAAACTCAATTTTGGTAGAGGTTTTTGACCTTGAGGATGAAAAGTGGATCATGAATTGCCCCTTTACATTAGACAGTTTATTCATAATTCAATGTAATATGTTGCAATTACAATTTCAAAATAGTAAGAAACCACTGGTGTTGCGGTTAAGATCTTCAATAGGCCAAATTCATAATAGTAGCAATTACTGGTAAGCAAAAAGCAATAGCTAGACTAGAAAAATATTTAGCTCCAGCAATTGCTCAAAAACATATTCATAATTTTTTAACTTTAAGGTTTTACTAATATAGCCCTGCCATGTCTGCACCCAGGAGCTCCCATAAGTGGCATATGAAATTAAATTTCACACGATTGCTGATCATATATACATTGCAATTGATAATGATGATAATTTTGATATTTAATGTGTCCAAATATAGGGAAGTAAGGAATAATAAGGGACTAATCCCTTTAATTGCTTTCAAATGTCTTACTAACAAAACTGAGAGTTATTGAGGTAATCTCAATATCAATATAATCAAAAGGGAAAATCTGTGTTCATATATTTTTGGTATCAGTTAGTGCTCTCTCCATACGAAATTAAAACAAGAATTGCTTTGTATTTGATTGGATTCAAACAAAAAGTAGCTACAGTTTCATATCAAATCGCTGTATTGCTCTATCATAAACACATCATTTATATTTCTTCTGCAACTGCACAAACATGGCCACAAAAAATACAGTTTCCTGCATATCTGATAATTTGACTTTAAGCTTACGTTTATGCTTGCGTTTTTTGGGCATTTGGTCTGGAAGCAATGCAAACATTCATGACAAAACTAGCGGAAATACTTTCAAGGAGATGCTGGTCAACCAGGATATAGAAATGCAACAAATCTCACATGATACCGGTAATAAGGAAAAAGAGCCACTCCTGGTGTCAGGAAATATGAGGATGAAAGGTAAGAGCTCTTTGATGAAATTCACAATTTAATCATTTAATAAATATTTTCAAACCTTAAGGATTAAAACATTTATCAATTAATAAATATTGTCAAACCTTAAAGATTAAAAATAATAGCTTGATTTTAAAAATCTTGTAAGTGCTGGTCCTCTTTAAGAGGCATTAAGAGCAGCTCCTCTGGTTTACAAATTATCCTGTTGTTTTTTTCTTTGATTTAATAATGTTGGTGATTTATCATTACACCCTAATAAACTATTTCTTATTACTTTCAGCTCAATCAACAAAAAGGACAATTTGCCGAAGTTTGGATCAATACATCTGGGTGACCATTCCATTGCTTTTCCTTACAGAAATGCTGCTGTGTGATTTCATCATCCATATGGAAAACCTGTTTGGCGATGCTACGAAAACCATGCATCTAATTTCCTATTTGACATTCATATCTCAACTTGTAGCAATATCGGTTATTTGTTGTATTACTAGACTGAACATTGCTCGACATACAGCATTGAAGAGAAGAGGGAATCCAATTTTGGGATCTGAATACGTCACTGGAATGTTACAAAATCTGAAATCAGAGTCAATTGCTTATCAGATGAAAACGGTATTCCTCTTTGCAGCATGGCCGTTAATCAATGGTGTCATAACGGTTTATGCACTTTATGCTATTGATGACGTTCACTGCTATCAAGCCTTTTATACATTAAGTCGCATTGTCGCCGTTTTCGCCTTCCTACACTATGGATGCTTTTGTTACTTGATATTTGTCATGCGCATGGCCTTTGCAGCAAAGTTAAAGGTTCTATCTCAAAGCATTCAAGAGAAGTTTCACCTGGATAAATGTAAGGCATCACTTTGTCAAGTTTACTTGGACTTTCACACCTTCCGAAATCTGGTTGGTGGTTGGATGACATTTGCAACTGCAGCCGGAGTTCTTGGTATAACAACCCAGTTATCATACCATTACTATTTTCATCAGAGCAAGCATTCAGCTGAAGTGAACACTAAAATGATTACATATTCTGTGATGATTTGGAGTCAAAAACTGATGTTTATTATTCAGCCAATCTTTGCATGCGGTGGAATTAACATTGATTATCTTTGGCGTGACATGAAGCATCATCTCACTATTCGACTTGGTACGTCAGAAACAGCCGCCCATATGAAATCCATTATCCAACACATGAATATCATCAACATATCACCGCGATGGCTGGTGCCAACACTGGGCTTCTGTCTCGTTTCTGCGTATCTTGGATTAAAACTGCCCACTCAGAACACCCAGCTTTGGAGTCCTCTTCATTGTACCATTGATAGCAGTATGATCAGTGATGACCCAAAATTAGAAGCAGGCATATAAGAAGTGACAAATATCATGGAAAATGACCTCCAAGACTTAGCTTACACTTCAATAAACATGATAAACATATGGGTTATTTCAAATTGAAGGGGGTCAAGTCACAAATTCTTGAAAGCTGAACTACAGAGATCTAATTTCTACATTTGATGATCAGAGCACATAAGAGTCGCCGTAAGTGACAGCAATATTGGATCTTGACCACCTTTTGCAATAAACAATAATTAAAAATACATGAAAAACTATAATTCATTACAAAAACTTCTTCTAAATGATTATAGTATTTCAATATATAACCAGGTATCATAATGCACATTTTGCCGGCGTGTATATGGAATTCTGTTGTTGCTATTTTCTCAGTATGTACTCAATGTGACTTAACACCCTTCCGGTTCCAAGGTCCTCAATTTGTTTTCATATTCAATTTTGTTAATATTATAATGAGACCCAATAGTGCAAGGATAAATTTGGGATAGTTCACCCAGCTTCGCACTTAATTCTGTAATTTACCTTCTGACACTAGTTCTGTGTCTGGACTATTCAGCTGCTATTTGCAATAATTACTCAGATACCAAAGTATAAATTTATCTGTAAATGGAGCTGCAATGGGCAGTTTTGATATGAATGACAAAAGAAGCCCCTCCTGTAAATATGTTTTAAGCTTAATGCTACTAGCTTGTACATAAGTTATTACGTTTTTCAAGTACGTGTGTCACTTAATTAGTTAATGCAAAAATTTACACAGAAGGAATGTTTCAGAAGACTGTATGATTATCATTATAAACAGAAAACTAAACGTTTTGAAAAGTTTGATTTTGCTTCATTCATATGTATGATTTCAAACGAACCATGCAGGCACATTTAATCTTGATTCAATGCTGAACGTTGAAAAGTGGAAACATTTTTCAACATATTTGATAAGTGTTTCATTGTAAAGAGTTTCAAACAAGTTCTGATTTTAATTTCAACCTGATATTTGCCCTATTTTATAAAGTTGTGGATGGTTAAAATAATTTCAATAGGGCATTAAGTGTAATTCCTTATACAGTCCACAAGATAGAAATATTAAAAAAGTCCCGAATTTTACTTCAATGCTGAAAAGTGGTTGAACGTTCAACTGTAGAGTTGAAAAGTTGTTGAAAAATTGTTGAGTTGAATGTACACTGTTGTTTCAACGTTGAACATTGAGCTGTGCCTGGTGGGTAGGATTGACTGGGTTAATAATGTGTAAATACCACACCTTTCACCTTTAGATTGTCTGCAGATTATCTGAGTTTTGTAGACGAAAATTGATCCCTGCGGGTACGAATACTATAGGTCTACATGATAAAAGGTCCAATTGCATTTTGTGGAATAAAAACCATTATTTTCAACTAAACTTCTATAACAAACAAGCAAGAAATATCCATATACAGTCCCGGACGTTTTTAAACGTTTCAAGCAGGGGTGTGAGAGTCATGTGATAAAAAAAGCTAAAAATTGTGAAAAAATACCAAAAACAGGCTGAAAATGAAAGAAAAAGCTGAAATTATGACTCTTTTGAAGCCATTAAAAGAGCTGAAATCAGCTAAAAAGCTGAACTCTCACACCCCTGCGTTTGGGACAGTAAAAGTTCATCCAGTGTTTAGACCTGACGGCAAACTCCTCTTTTGGTCTATGAGCTGCGAGGTCGCTTTGGGTATGGGAGGTCCGTACAACAAATGTGGGGAATTTATTAAGGCTGGGGTAGACCTTTAAATGGCATAAACCGTTTTTGTGCTCTAACTTTCAAACTAATTGCATAAACTATATAAAAGTATACATTTTTAGAAGCGGATTTTTACCCTGAACATGATGATGATATCAGTTTTTGACCAAAAATATAAATTTTGGCAAAAAATGCCCAAAACCGTATTTTTTGCCCCAAAATTTCTGGAAAGCCTAACTAAAATTTGCATACACGAAATTTTGAACTTTTTTGCTTTTTGGAATTTAGAAACAAATGTCTAGGAACGGTTTTCTCAAATTTTTGATTTTTATCTTAGTTTTCCAAAAAATGACAAAAATAGGTTAAAAAATGCAAAATATCCCACCGCTGCCACCAAAATGGCAATTTTTGGCCTATTTTTGGCATTTTTTCAAAAAATAAGATAAAAATCAAAAATTTGAGAAAACCGTTCCTAGACATGTGTTTCTTAATTCCAAAAAGCAAAAAAGTTCAAAATTTCGTGAATGCAAATTTTAGATAGGCTTTCCAGAAATTGTGGGGCAAAAAATACGGTTTTTGGCATTTTTGGCCAAAATTGACATTTTTGGTCAAAAACTGATATCATCATCATGTTCAGGGTAAAAATCCGCTTCTAAAAATGTATACTTTTATATGGTTTATGTAATTAGTTTGAGAGTTAGAGTACAAAAACAATTCTAGCTAGATGAAGGTCTACCCCAGCCTTAAGCGCTGGTATGCCTCGTAATTATTACAGTAGAGTTAGTAGGATGGGTTAGGTGTGGCCTATTACAATACCCATATAACTTCAAATTCTATTGTTATAAATGATAGCCACAACTTGCCTTTGTGTATCAGGTAGAAAAAACATTTAAGATATAAATTGTGCACAATCAAAGCACTGAATTGACAGGTACTACAGAAATGTATAATACAACTGGAAATCATATGTGTCCAGTGGCGTACCTGCCTTCTTCGGTCAGAGGGGGCGAGCGACACTGTTTACGGAAAATAATGTGAAAAATTTTC
>JXSR01S004360.1:2033-12934 GCA_000969725.1 Ophiothrix spiculata
ATGCACGCAGCCACTCTCGGACATGTAGTAAATTATTATTTTTCATAGAAAATACATATAGATCATTAATTTGTTTTTTCTGATACTATTTCAGAATACCACGTCTCCACCATGGCTCTAGCAGCAGAAAAAATTGCAGAGTTAAAACAGATAATACATGGACAGCTTAATCAGGTAGACAATGAAAATTAGACACCTGTAGTGTTCGACAGCGTTCACATCTAGAACATCCAATTAAAGCAGTGGTCACAACCCGTTGTACGTGCATGTACGTGCTGTCTGTGTGCTAAAACATTTTCAAAATTGTGCGTCCCGTACATTGTAGGTACCTATCGACATCGTACAAATTTTAGAGCACGTAGACATGACGTAGCAGTTTTAGTGCATGAAGAACTTTCTTTGTGTTGTGAAAATATGTTCGGGCTACCATTTAACATCAGTACGGTCAACAGGTGCTCAGTGCCGACAATGTTTGCACAATGTACGCACAACATGCATTTTTCCCAAGGCCATTTGGCTTGTGAACAACGCACCTAGCACGTACGGACACTGTGCGTGTATCTTATGTGTAAGTACATTTTCCTTATAATAACATGGTAGTATGCAAGGGGTTTGTACGTTGCGCGCAAGATGTAAGTAATTACAACGTGCGCAAAGTACGATGCACGCAGCCACTCTCAGACAGGCGTGTCCCCCTGCGTGTACCACATTTTTAGAAAAAAAACATAGTGAATGTGGCTTATCAAAAATCGTACAAAAAAAAAACGCACGATGGGTTGTGACCACGGCTTTATACATCATGTGACCCACTCTGGACAAGTAGAGATGATGGATCACACTGTGTTTGGCTCCCCCCGTCCCGTACGTTGAATACACAAAATTAGTTCAATTTATCCGTTTAACCCTCTGAACCCTGGCCATTCCACGTGTATCTGTACTGCTGACCCTGGCCAAACTGGAAGTTAAAAAATACAATATAACCCCTAAACTTACTTTGATTTTGCTTTCCCTTGCTTACTTGCTTACCAGCATTCACAGAAGAGTACTATTTATGTCGACGAACATATTCAACATTTACGTTGTAGCCTATGGGCAAATCCACATTTGCTGAAAATTTTGATCAAATTCATGAAAATATAAGGAATTTTTTATCTCTTTCAAGTTACTGGTAATAAGAGCAAAATGACCCATCAACCATCTTCCGATATAAATAAGACCATTGAAAATTGTAACTACCCATGCCTGTTGACAGACACTTCAAGTTTCTGACACGTGACCTAAAAGCCGGTAAACCGGCTCATCAGATATACGGTACATGTACACATGAGCCGGTATACCGGCTCATCGGGTTCAAAGAATTAAACTCAAAAATGGTGTGAAAATATAATTTTAGTAGACTTTTTTTGAACCACCTGTTGATGTTTTTCAATAAAATAAACCCTATTTTCATCCCTGTGTTTTCCTTAATCGTGATGTGGATTTTGCTCCATTTAGATCATAATTCGCGGAGCTAGTTCAATCTCCTCTACTCTTCATCATTCCCACTTGAATTTATCAGAATTTTTTCCCCGCAAGTTTTAATACGGTGCGTTGCTATTGTGTTCATGATGCAATGTCCTTGGATGTGTTTTGTTTACTCTCGCGCTCACCTAGTAATGACTGACATCATTTTCTAGCTCGAAAATACCGTGGGTTTTTTTTGTACTTTTTGAAGCAACCCGTTGACGGTTTTCGACCAATTAAAGTTCATGTCACTCCCCATGTTTTCCTTAATCTTTCCCATTAATTTCGCTCTGTTTAGATCAAAATTCGCGGAGCTTATTGTAAACACCACCAACCCACCCACCCACCGTCACAAACCCACAACATTTCGCAAATTATAGTAAGATGAACATCCAGTCACAAACCCATGATATTTTATATGAATATTTATGAGGTGTAATAAAAGTATATTCCTCTTTTTCCATCAGATGAACATCCAATCTCACATCCACGGTATTTTATCCAATTCTATGAGGGAAGAAAGCACATCATCACAACAAAGACAAGACATTACAGAGCAGGAGTTACTTCAGATCCTAAGGGAAAAGGGTGAGTTATGGGCAGAGATAAGCCATCACGGGGCAGGAATTACTTCAGATCCTAAGGGAATAGGGCGAGTTATGGGCAGAGCTGATGAAATAAGACATAACGGAAAAAAGGAAAGGGTAAGTTATGGGCAGAGGGGATGGGATAAGACATCGCGGAGCAGGAATTACTTCAGATCCTAAGGGAAAAGGGTGAGTTATGGTCAGAGATAAGACATCATAGAGTAGGAATTACTTCAGATCCTAAGGGAAAAGGGTGATTTATGGGCAGAGCCGATGAAATAAGACATTATGGAAAAGGGAAAGAGGTGAGTTATGGGCAGAGATAAGCCATCACGGGGCAGGAATTACTTCAGATCCTAAGGGAAAAGGGTGAGTTATGGGCAGAGCTGATAAAATAAGACATTATGGAAAAGGGACAAGGGTGAGTTATGGGCAGAGATAAGCCATCACAGGACAGGAATTACTTCAGATCCTAAGGGAAAAGGGTGAGTTATGGGCAGAGATAAGCCGTCACGATTTTTTTTTTGAAAATTGGCCAAGAAAAACAGGCTAAAATAGTTTAAATAAAAGTTGTGTGTTATATTTATTTAAGATTTATGTTTGTTTCATGCAAGTAAATAACATTTAGTAAATATTGTTGTGAACTCAACCCAAATATCACGCCATTTTCACCAAATTCACTGTTGAGGTAAGCAAAAATTCAAAAAAAAAAAAGAAAGAAAGAAAGGCGGCCCTAAATTTTGCAACAAAAAAATCAACAACTTTTTTTAGTTAGGCCTATTGTCAATCTTTCATTTTTCACAGGTGTTGTAGATGATATAATGAAGAACTTACAATTTGATAGAATGGCTAATACCGGAGCAGGAGCAGCGAGGGCACCATTGATGCGTGGAGAAGATCCGAAGCCGGCCACACACTTTGTGGACAGAGACAGCAAGTTCACCGTGCCACTGAAAAAAGGTAACTAAACACATCATGGTTCCCTTATAAAAAATTGCCATCGGATTTCTGTTTTTAATTATGATCGTATATGCGATCGAGATTAATTTCGACAGGGAATTCCTCAGGGTTTTAACCTATTTTCCTCATTAAAACTACATTAAGAAATTTAGAAGTCGAAACGATCCAAATTCCACCGTACAAGTGCTTACAATTCACTAAAATTCTGTTTTGCTGAGAGAAGTTTGATGATATGAACTTTCAGACTTTGGTAAGGCAATCAACTTGATTTAACAAGTCTTAAAGTTTTTAAACTATGCCCTCTATCAATTACAGCTGTTCAAATTTCATTTTTCCCAATATATCAGGGTTTTTCATTCTCTTCATTCTCGATCAGTGTTTTTCTCGTTATACACAAAGTTTGGCTCCCATACACTTTGTAATCGATTTTGTTATAATGATATTGATGATTTTCGACATTGATTGCGAACTAATTGCTTGTGGGATTTTGAAAATTGGAGGCTATAGATGGCAAATATATACAAACAACAATTGGTGGCAAAAGCCATCTTTTATAGTCAATTTTTATAAGAATTGTGTGATTATCAAGAACTTGAGATCATCACTCGTGGCCAATGAGGATGAAAGAGGGAATAACTAATAGTCTTTTGAGTGTGAACTCGAAGATTTCCGCTGAAATTTTAGCCCTAGAAAATGTAAAATAGTAAAACAAGATTGCAATTTGTACAGCAAAGTTTTGTGTTGTATTGCAGCCAACATTGACCCCACCAGACGTTACCTATATATGCAAGTTCTCGGAGGGAAAGCATTTCTGGAACATCTCCAAGAACCTGAACCACTACCAGGTCAGACGCTCTCAGCATTCACACTTCATATACACTTTAGAGGTCAACGGTTCAAATCCCGTCCGGTGCCGTGTGCTTGTGAGCCTGATTTCCAAGAGGGATTTCTGCTTGAACTACATAAGGAAAAAGGAGGTAGGTTGACATAGTTAGAAACGCTCTCAGCATTCACACTTCATATACACTTTAGAGGTCGACGGTTCAAAATTGTCCGGTGCCGTGTGCTTGTGAGCCGGATTTCCAAGAGGGATTTCTGCTTGAACTACATAAGGAAAAAGGAGGTAGGTTGACATAGTTAGAACCTGAACCATTTCTGGGTCAAACGCTCTCAGCATTCACACTTCATATACACTTTAGAGGTCAACGGTTCAAAAATTGTCCGGTGCCGTGTGCTTGTGAGCCGGATTTCCAAGAGGATTTCTGCTTGAACTACATAAGGAGAAAGGAGGTATGTTGACAAAGGCTAATTTATTGGATGGTTTACACAGAAATCCAGAGTGCAGGGCCCACTTTTTTGTTAATGCATGTCCTGCCCTGGATTTCTGTTTACATTGTCCAGTAAATTTTTGATTTGCCTATAGTTAGAACCTGAACCATTACCGGGTCAAACGCTCTCAGCATTCACACTTCATATTTACTGTAGAGGTCAACGATTCAAATTTTGTCCTTTGCCGTGTGCTTGTGAGCCGGTTTTCCAAGAGGGATTTCTGCTTGAATTGTATAGAGCGAAGGAAGTATGTTGACATATTTAGAACCTGAACCATTATCAGGTAAAACACTCATTCACACTTCATAATCACTGTAGAGGCAGGAGCGGACATCCGAGCATCTTCTTTACATCCAGAGCTTTTGTCCGAATTAGTGCGGTGAAAACAATTGCCATTCAAATTTATGGAGAAAATGCCGACTCTCAGAAATTTTGATTGATTCTAGCAAATTTTCAAAATATTAAGTGTGATACCAAAATCATGTCAGGCTAAGTGGTATTCAAACCACAACAAGATGACAAACAGATCATCATTTCACAGATTTCCTTCTTGCTAAAAAAAAAAGAAAGAAAATGAAGGGATGCCTGGCTGAGGTATTGATTGTTTTCACTGTGCACAAAGTCCAACGCAAGTTATTTTTAGATCATTGTGCTGCGTATGACATAGGTCAGCTTTCGGTGAGAGGTCAACGATTCAAATCTCGTCCGGTGCCGTGTGCTTGTGAGCAAGAGGGATTATTGCTTTTAATGGATAAGGAGGTATGTTTTTGTGGTTACTCAATGTTTCAATACAATACATATTTTAACCCCTTTTCTATTATGCATCTTTATTATTACCAATAACCACATTTGAGTCAATTAAAAGTAAATATTTATAAAAAACGCTTGTAAAATTTTACTGAACAAATGCTGTAACACCTTGAGAATACATAGTCCCGCATCTTTGACACTTATTTGTATGTGTCTGTGTATACAAAACCGCATATCAACACATTTAGTGTGTGTTCACACAGAAGCATTTGGTCATGACTATATTCTTGCTTGTGAGCTGCTCACAAGCAAATTCCCAGTGTGAACGCAATTATAGAAAGCGTCTTGCTTGTGACCCAAAGTGATGTGCCACTAGTTTTAGGATACCCTCTACCCATATCTCACCCGTTTCCTGTCCTCGCAACAACAACAAAGGAGGACAGTCCTCACTTCTGGCAAATCAAAAATGTTGGGTTATTTTAACAATACAGCAAGAATGCTTGTCAGTAAAGGTATGTTGGCAATCTGTGATCATGTCCACATGATTCTCATTAAATAAGATCCATCAGGGATTACAACTCTGATGTCGTCGCATAACCTGGGGGACAGTCCTCACCTTTAACAAATCAAACCCTTTTTTCAGGCGATGCAGCCAGAATTTCCAACAGCACTCATATGTTTACAATATTTGATCCTTTTCATATTCCTCACTAGATAGGACTCATCTGAGGATGTCAATTGTGTCATCACACAAACTTGAAAAGAGGACAGTCTTCACTTCTAAAACGTCAAGCTTTAAATTGTTTTCCAGTAGATGCTACAAGGATGGCGGACAGAGCAGATGTTGACAAATGTAATCCTACTCGTGTGGTCCTCATTAAAACAGAGGTATCTGAGGACACAACTCTAGTAATTGTACCAACTACAATGGAGGACAGTCTTCATTTCTAACAAGTCAAATATTTGTTTTTCAGGAAATGGAAGAATGGCTGACGTTAACAATATGTAATCTTACTCACTTGGTCCTCATTAAAACATGTATCTGAAAACAAAGCTCTTGTGTCCTTGCACAAACCTGAATAGAGGACAGTCCTCACTTTTAACATTTGAAACTTTTTTCAGGAGATGCTGCAAGGATGGCGGACAGCGCTGCTATGTTGACATTATGTGATCCTGTCCACCTTGTCCTCATCAAAACAGACCCATCTGGGGACACAACTCTAGTGTCCTCGCACCAACTAGAATGGAGGACGGTCCTCACTTCTAACATTTCAAACTTGAATTTTTTCAGGAGATGCTGCAAGGATGGCAGACAGCGCTGCTATGTTGACATTATGTGATCCTGTCCACCTGGTCCTCATCAAAACAGACCCATCCGGGGACACAACTCTAGTGTCCTCGCACCAACTAGAATGGAGGACGGTCCTCACTTCTGAAGACTCCAGGCAAAACCTACCTGTGGAGGTAATGGGAGTAGGTAAGTGAGAACCAAACATAGAAATGTAAGCATAATCTTGGCATTATCTACAATTGAGGATATACTATTATAGAACCAAACAGAAGAGAAATATATGTAATCTTAGCATTATCTGAATTGAGGATAGTTTAAGTAGATCACACTAGAGTAGATATGTTGCTAATGCCATATTAAATCATGAAATCGTGCATCATCAAATTGCCTTGAATTGTGGATAGTATTAAATATAACTAATTTATATGTAAATCATCATTGTAATTGATTTAATTGCAGGTGCTGAATCAAAGGTACCTGTAGGCCTTCTAGAAATGCGTTTAGAAATACTGCCGAAACCATCGCAGAAGGTGACGGAAGACGTGATATCAACACAGGTGGGTCAGACAGTTCACAAATTAATGGTTAGAAAACACTTCATGGTTAGTGTGATTTTGATGTGATGCAAAAACCCCTACCTCTTTTCCATCTATACTCTCACTCACTCACTCACTCCGTCGACTCTTGCTGTCGGGCATTGATGATGGCTCTCCAAAGACGTCTGTCATGCATGGTGGTTTCAATTTCATTGGTCTGGTACCTGGTGTCATCTTGCAGCAGATCCACATAGGTCTTCATAGGACATCCTTGGGTTCTTCTCCCCTGAATAGGCTGCAATGTAACTAGTTTGGATACTGGACACTCTTTAACTCTCTTACAATGCCCTGCAAATGTTAGTCTCCGGGTAGTGATTTTGGAGGTGATGTAGGGTATGCCACCATACAGTTCTTTGTTTGTCATGTGTTGTTTCCAACTCACATTCAGGGCTGCCCTCAACATTCTTGTGTAGCCCTCAACATTCTTGTGTAGCATCCATCCAATGCCTTTCTGGTTTTCTTTGTTATGGTCCAGGTCTCACAACCATAGAGCAGCACGCTTTCGGCTGTGGCTTGGAATAGTTTGATTTTCAGGGGCCTCTGGAGGTTGGATTTCCAAATGCTATTCAACTTGTTACAGGCCTTCCATGCCAGTGCTTTTCTGACCTTGATGTCTTGCCCAGAACTCTTGACCCATGACCCAAGATATTTGAAGTCATGAACTTCTTCCAGAGAGCTGCCATCTATAGTGTGGATTGTGACACAAGCTGGCTGATTGTACGTCATGAACTGAGTCTTCTTTGCACTCATGTGCAGACCAACACAGAGTGCAGCATCCTCAACCTTATTCAGCAGTTCTTGCGCTTGTGAAGCAGTGTGTGACAGGAGTGCAATGTCATCTATACTCTATAAACCTTGAACTTCAACTTGAAGTATG
The DNA here is from genome assembly GCA_000969725.1 of Ophiothrix spiculata. NCBI lineage: Eukaryota > Metazoa > Echinodermata > Ophiuroidea > Amphilepidida > Ophiotrichidae > Ophiothrix > Ophiothrix spiculata. Next base: position 9,927 of record JXSR01S004360.1, read on the forward strand.
CAACAAACAATCGATCCATAACATATCCCTTGTGTTCTACAACATTGTGAAACTAGTATATATGTATATCTGAATTTTCGGTGAGTCTTTATTTTGTTCCTGTTTTTACTTGTTGTATTTAATTTAGGCCTATATACACACTTTCTATGATTTAGGCCTATATATTGTGTTATTTTTTCATCACATCAAGTTGGCTTACTTTGTTTTTACCTCCAATTTAGTAATAATTGATTACAATTTATTAAGACAAATCACTGCATATTAATATTTTTGTACATGAATCGTTCATGATTTTGGTATTATTTTTGGCTAATTTGTTGCTACCACATGAACAAAAATTGATCTAAAAAAAAGTTCATTTGAATATTTAGTAAGATTTGTTACCTTGTTATAATTTGAAAAATACGGACTAATTTACTTCCCCGTATGGTCATATTGGTTTATGTGTGTTAATCGGCTGATTGCTGCATACTTCAAGATTTATAGAGTATATTTTAGAAAAAGAGTGCAACATAAATGCAAGCTGAAAATTGCATTCCATTTATTTATTTTCAAGTTAAGCAATTTCAGCCTTCTAAGAATCTCCATAAACTGCCTTGTTGTCATAGAAAATGACAAACTTTCTCAATTGTCACAAAATAGATCTTTTCAAAACACAACTTTTTGAGAATTTCAGAAGCTGATTTTACACTTTCCGGCAATTGTAAACAGAAAAAGAACTCTTTAACACAATAACCAGTATATAAAGTTTGCGTTCTCGTTTACTGGTTGTGTACGAATTCGAACTTGTATTTAGGGTTAGCACTTACAAGTTACTTTTAGTGTGATGCGCTCCAAATTTACTGGCAATTGTAAGCTTAATTAATCAGACAATTTCAAATGGAAACTTCTCTCTTTCTGTCAGTGAGCATATGGTACCGCTGCCCCCCCCCCCAAAAAAAGTTGTTCAGAATTAGTGCCACTAACCATGTATGGGTCTGAATATAATTATTTTTCACTTTTATTGCGCTGCAAAATAATGCGAGAGAAACGTACTTGCTAATGAGCTCGTTCGTGATTGGTTGTTAAAATGGCCACATGATTGACGTTTTGAAGATTTCTGAATGGATTTTGAAATTGTCTATTGCAAACACAAATGCCGGGATGGTTTGGATTTACAACATCAGAGATTTGTATCTCAATTTTGATAGAGGTGAACTTTGGAATAAAAAGGGGATCATGAATTCCCCTTAAAAGGAGCTAGATCTGATTGGCGGCAAAAGTTATCTTTTGCAGTCAATTTCTTTTTATAAGGGTGGCTGGCGTGGTATAAATGCAAAGTCGTAAAACCTTTTATGCAAATCGTTGCCATTATTGTCACCATCAAATACATGCAAAAAGGGAAGCTTGAATTAAACATATCTAAAACATTTTTATATTTTAGATTGGTCTAGAGCGTAATAGGACAGCCGAGCGGGAACGCCTCTTTCTTGTTTATGCCAAGCAGTGGTGGAGAGAATTTCTTCAAATCAGACCTGCACATCAAAATAGATTGGTCAAGATATTTGCACAGGTAAATATAACAATAAACAAAAATGCAGGTTGGGGTTTCATTTACAAACAATGGAGCCCTGCAAACTGGATTTCTTATCTATGCCAAGCAGTGGTGGAGGGAATTTTTGCCCAAATCAGACCTGCGCTTCAAAATAGATTAGTCAAGATATTTGCACAGGTAAATATAACAATAAACAAAAATGCAGGTTGGGTGTTTCATTTATTAGCAATAGGGCCCTGCAAACTGGATTTCTTATCTATGCCAAGCAGTGGTGGAGAGAATTTCTTTATATCAGACCTGCGCATCAAAATAGATTGGTCAAGTTATTTGCACAGGTAATAAACAAAAATGCATGTTGGGGGTTGTATTTATTACCAATAGGGCCCTGAATGCTGGTTTTCTTGTTTATGCCAAGCTGTGGCGGAGAGAATTTCTTCAAATCAGACCTGTGCATCAAAATAGATTGGTCAAGATATTTGCACAGGTAAATATGACAATAAACAAAAATTCAAGTTGAAGGGTTGCATTTAATACCAATAGGGCCCTGAATGCTGGATTTCTTATCTATGCCAAGCAGTGGTGGAGAGAATTTCTTCAAATTAGACCTGCGCATCAAAATAGATTGATCAAGATATTTGCACAGGTAAATATGACAATAAACAAAAATTAAAATTGAGGGTTGCATTTATTAGCAATAGCATACTTGCCAACTGTCCCGTTTTTCCCGGGATTGTCCCGTTTTCTGTTTCCCAAAACACTGAAAAACGGGATTGTCCCGTTTTGTCATTTTTCCCAGCAGAAAAAAAAAGAAAATATTTTGATTGTTTTAAGATTAAAATATAAAATTTATCTATGTTTTATGAACTTTTCTGAGCCAAAATTATGAGTAAAAGTCGATGTTATTTGTCAAAATGTTTCAAAGTAAAAAGTAACTTCGTTCCAACTTATTCATTTCCGTTAACATCGGACATTCTAAAAAGTCGCGATGCCGAAGATGCATAAAATTATCACTGCTACAGACACTGTTAATTACACTAAGAAGTGATAAGGTTGCTTCTGTAAAAGAGATTTTATCTAATAAAACGTGAGGACATACCTTGGAGGGAATACAGAGTGCTTTTGGCAAGGTAGAGAGTGTTAAAGAAAATATGATTTGATTTGATTTTGAAGGCAATGCACATTAACTTAAGCAATTATAAAATTTCCATAAATGGGGTGGGTGTGGGGTGTATGTGTGTGGTGGAGGTGGGGGTAGTTGTTCAAAAGTTCAAAATCTCTCAAAAAATATTAAATTATTAAAATTACATAACGCACAATACATAATGAATTCAGAGATTTCGGTAGTACAATAAGGTTGGGAAAGCGATTTTAAAATGTATCATTGTGTGTATATTATATAGGTACATACAGGTACATTATATAGCGAAATCCAAAATAAAAACGCATTTTCTGGCTAATCCGTACATGTTTTTAA
>JXSR01S004360.1:26834-40011 GCA_000969725.1 Ophiothrix spiculata
TTTTTTAAGATCATAATATAACATTTATATATGTTTTTTTAACTTTTCTGACCCAAAATTATGAGTAAAAGTCGACGTTATTTGTCCATGAAGTTTCAAAGTAAAAAGTAACTTCGTTCCGACATGTTCATTTTCGTTAATATCGGACATTCTAAAAACACGCGATGCCTAAAAATTTCACTGCTACAGACACGGTTAATATCACTATTGAAGTGATAAAGTTGCTTCTGTAAAAGAGATTTTATCCAACGAGAGAATATAAAGTGCTTTGGCAAGGCAGAGAGATGGCTTATTAAAAGAAAATATTATGTGATTTTATTTTGGAGACAATACACATTTAACTTAGCAATTATAATCTTTTCATAAATGGGATTGGGTGTGTGTGTGTGGGGGGGGTAGTTCAAAAATTCAAAATCTTTCAAAAATTATTAAATTATTAAAATTACGTAACTCATAATATATGATGAATTCAGAGATTTCGGTATTACAATAAGGTCGGGAAAGCGATTTTAGAATGTACGTTTGTGTGTAATTATATAGCGAAACCCGCAATAAAAAGGCATATTCTGGCTAATCCGTACATCTTTAAAAAAAAATCAAAATGGAAAGTGATTGTTTCTTTTCTTTTTTTCAGCCACTGAAAATGTTCTAGGGGATGCAACTATACCTATAAGCACTCATTGTACCCCCTGCAGGGGGGGGGGTTCAAGCTGGCAGGGTGGAATCCCTTATTTTCACTAGAATAGTATTGCACTTATCCTTTTGAGGAGTATTTACATAGCATATTACTGTGTGAAATGGCAGAATGGCCTCTCTAGTGGTGCAAGAATGCAGATGCCCTCTGATTTTTTTTTTGGGAGGGGAGGAGAGGTTTTTTGCATGGGGATGCAGCTGTACCACACAAACATTCCTGGGACCCCCTGCAGGGGCTATGGCCCTACCCAACATCCCAAGGCCATTGCTTGTTTTGACTAAATATGGTTTTTTTTCTCCTGCACTCATTGGCATTCTGGAGTAAATGGGTATATAAAATTTTACCCTATGAAATGGCCTCTTCTGTGGTTCAAGTTGTGTAGAAGCCCTCTGGACCCCCGGCAGAATGGCTGAGGTTCAATTCTCTTTATATCAAGAGAAAACCAATTGTTAATTTCATGAAATTAGTGAAAAATAATGTGTTATTAGTACTGAATTTATTTTACCCCTGGAAATGGCCTCTCCTGTAGTCCAGGATGTGAAAATGCCTTCTGGCTTCGAGGGCCTTCGCCCCCTCGACCCCCACCAGGTGCGTTGCCCCTGGACCCCACCAGGGGCCCTTGAGCGGGCCCCTGGAACCCCGGCCGTTGGAGCGAAGCTCCGCTCGCTACGCTCACTACACTTCGCTTAATGTGTCCCGTTTTCAGACTTTCAAAGGTTGGCAAGCCTGTAAACATGCAACTTTGTTAACTTTTCCCTCCCTCTCTACCTAGGAATAAAGTTGAACGTCCAATGAATAGAACCTTGAGGAACCCCACATACCACATTAGATTCAAGCATACTATTTAGAATGCATTTCAGGCTGTCGACCCATAATATTCAATAATAATTCTCTCTGCTTATCATCTCTCCAGGACATAGGGTTAACCACCGCGTGGGACGATGAGCTTAGCTACCTCCTCACGCCAGCCTTAGCAGTATACGATAATTATATAAACAATATATAAACATGCAACTTTGTTAACTTTTCCCTCCCTCCCTACCCAGGAGTAAAGTTGAAGGTCCAATGAATAGAACCTTGAGGAACCCCACATACCTCATTGGATTCAAGCATACTATTTAGAACCATAATTCTCTCTGCTTATCATCTATCCAGGACATAGGGTTAACCACCGCGTGGGACGATGAGCTTAGCTACCTCCTCACGCCAGCCTTAGCTGCATACGAGTTAGAGCGTGCTACGGGGGTGTCAGCTGGCAACGAAGAATTTCAACAAGCTATCAGAAGGGCAGTGCCAGATGGTCATACGTTTAAGGGATTCCCAATTCAATTCATTCATCATAACGCTAGAAGGGCTTTTGCAACAAGTTTAAGGTAAGAGTTCCTAGCAGCCTATGAATTAGAGTGTCTTCATTAGGGGTGTCATTTATTAAGGGCACCGTTAACCCATCATTTTCTGAAATATTTCATGCTTTGTAACTCAGCAACCGATAAATAAATCCAAAGGTACATACATTTCTAGATGTTGATTTTCATGTAGAAGATGATGGTTAGGTCAGTTTTGGACCAAAATGTATGATTTTGGACCACGGTCCAAAAAAACAAATAAGTATAAATTGAATCTTGACAACCAGAAAAAAATACTCGCTGAGCAGAGAACCGACGTTGCGGGTGATACCATCACCCTTTAGCTAGGCTGTGATGAACTGGACCAAAAGGGTCCAAAAAACCCTTGTTCTTGGACCATTAATTTGTAAACAACCTAACTTGTTTTTGAAAAAATAAAAGTTGGACCTCCTATGCCTTTTAGAATCAAGAAACACATGTCTAGGAACACATTTCTCTAATTTTTGATTTTTGACTTACTTTTTGAAATATTGCCAAAAATATGTCCAAAATTGGCTCAAAATGATATTTTTTGTCATTGGCAAGAATTATGAAAATCCCAATGCTTTACATTTTGAAAATTGTTGGGTTATGTTAACATTTTGGAGTTGATGGAGACATTTTTGTTGAAGTGACATGTGGTAACATTTCTGTAGGCTATATCGTAGATCCATTGATTATTGGATTCTGATGCTTTGTGGGAATGAAAAGGGGTCACATATCAGCTCATTTTCATTCCCACAATGCATCAGAATCCAATAATCAATGGATCTGCAATATAGCCTATGTGAGTATCATCATAACTTTTGGATCTGTATTAAAACACCTGTCTGAAATTGCTCTCAGACAAGTGTGGATAACTTTTTGCATATGTAGGCTTATTATCTTTGTTTTTTGGGACCCCATTGGAAATACGCCTAGGCAGCATATGCATTTTGCTGGGCTTTTGTGGGTTATCCTGGCCTTACAACTTTGGTTGTTGTGACAAATGACTTTGTCATCTTTTTTGCAGTTTTTGTAGTATTGTATTTTGTAGCGTATCTATGTAAATGCTTATTATTGTATTACTTTTGCTTGAAAGTCTTAATAAAACCTAAACTAAACTAGACATTTCTAACAATTTTAAAGTCTTAATTTTGTTCTCTTTGACACTACCCAGATCATCTGTATGTGAAGAAGTAGTCTGCTGCAGAGGTGATCATGTGAGGTTAGCAGTACGTGTAAGAGTCTTTGCCTATCCCGAGTCAGCGTGCGCTGTGTGGGTAATGTATGCTTGTAAATACAGGTCTGTGCTGTGACATTGATGAGTAATGCGAGCCATGTGAATTACACATGGTGGAAATACACATCTGTGCTATGATGATGCAGAGTAACATAAGCCGCGTGGATTATACATGATGTAATTGCAGCTATGACATTGTTGAGTTAGGTGAGCCGTGTGTAATGCTGAGTAATGCGAGCCATGTGAATTATACATGGTGGAATACACATCTGTGCTATGATGATGCAGAGTTACATAAGCCATGTGGATTATACATGATGTAATTGCAGCTATGACATTGTTGAGTTAGGTGAGCCTTGTGTAATGCTGAGTAATGCGAGCCATGTGAATTATACATGGTGGAATACACATCTGCGTTATGATGATGCAGAGTTACATTAGCCACGTGGATTATTCATGATGTAATTGCAGCTATGACATTGTTGAGTTAGGTGAGCTGTGTGTAATGCTGAGTAATGCGAGCCATGTGAATTATGCATGGTGGGAATACACATCTGCGTTATGATGATGCAGAGTTACGTAAGCCACGTGGATTATACATGATGTAATTGCAGCTATGACATTGTTGAGTTAGGTGAGCCGTGTGTATTATGCATGATGGATTCAGATCTGTGCTGTGATGATGCGGATTTCTGGGAACCATGTGAATTGTCCACGATATAAATGTAGATCGGTGCTGTGACAGAAATGAGCTACATATGGGCCATGTGAATGTGAGCCATGTGAAATATCCATTGTGTAAATATAGATCTGTGCTCTGATAATGATGAGCTAAGTGAGCCATGTGAATCATGCTTGGGTTGAATGCAGATCTCCGCTGTGACGATGCACAGCTGTTACATGAGCCATGTGAAAATTCATGGATTAATAACTGACAACATTCAGAGTATATACATGAAATTAAGAAACTGCTGCTCGAAGTGATTGTTTCAATTACTGCCTTGGAATCTGGTTATTGTTGCATGGGTTGTTTTTAGTATGGTATACACACCCCTGAAGTGACCGCTCGGATACTAAAGTGGTACTTATGCTCATCAGAGCGCCTTAAAAATTGGACCCTTAATGGCGTAATTGTTGAGTGAAAAATACACCCCTAAATGACGCAAGATGATGTAAGTCGCACCCAAAATGGCGTAACGGTGTACAATTGTGATACCTTTTTCTTACAAATTAGTTATTAAAACGTATACAATTGAAATTTTTCGATCATTTACATGGAGTCATGCTTATTTTCTGGTGACCCTTAGTGACGGAAGTAGCTTGAATTTACAACCCTAAATGACATAAATTGTTCTAAAAACTACCCCTTTTTCTCAAAACGTAAACGCCACTGGTGGGTCAAAATCCCTTTTATGCCATTTTTTAATAGTGATGCACTCGAGCACCAATTGCCATCCATGGGTACACACCCCTTGGATATTACAGTATGCTAAACAATGTATTGAAGCCACTCGATAGTTTGCAAACTTCTGTACAATGTGCTAATGCCACATAGAATTACAGAGCCAGGGAGTAATAGTGCACTATAAATCACCTGTATTTGATACAGAATTCATATCCTTCATGGCTATGGTTTCAAGGTATGTGTTATGCTATGTGGGGTTCCCCATTCATTGGTCCCACCAGAGAGCCTGGGTCATGTGGAATTACAGAGTCAGGGAGGAATAGTGCACTATTAATCACCTACATTTATATATTTATTTATTGCCATAAGTATTCTAAGTCTAAGTATCAATTAAACCAAAGTATTGTATGATAAAGAGCTTGTTATGTGTGCTGACGTTTACAATTCAGGGAATAGTATTGTGGGTAGCCCAAGAAATTTAAAATGGGGAACAGTGGTAGAAGCCATCTTCTGCTCAACAAAGCAAAAACGCAGTATGAGCATGGCAGATCAATTGCAAGTTACTTCCTGTTCCCTTGGAGAAATCTTGCATAAGTGAGTAGACGATCAAAATTTTGTCTTTCATGACTAAAAGGCAGTATCTACTGGAATAGCATGCTAATAGGAAGTATCTGCTATGGGGCTGCTTCAAAACTCTGCCGGTTCAGAGCGGTTCTTGGCAGTTGGCTATTGTTTATTCCGGTTGAACCGGCCAGAAACGGCAGGCAACCGCCGGTTGAGTTTTGAAGCGGCCCCTATGCTTTATAAATGCACATACTGCGTTTTACTTTGTGGGCCAGTCTTAATGTGATGCATGGTGTTTTTGTACCTCGCCTCTAGATTTTTGCGGAAAGAAGCTTCTCAAATCTGTCGGAATGAAATCTTGAATTGATGCACAAACAGCATGTTTATTGCACGCTGAAACCTTCTTTGACCTATATCCCGATTCTTTCTGCAATTTCTGTTTCGAAGAATCTGAAAGTGTGCGTACCCCATAGATATACAGGGGCGATTCCAGCATGTAGTTAAAATTGGGGGTATTCAGGTTTTTACAGATGGTGTATCGTATGCTGTCATAATGTGTGAATATTGAAAACACGCACAAATTCTTTTTGTGCAAGTTGGTGTGTCTTTCAAGTAAAGTATTATTTACGTAGTTTGTCTCTACGCGCAACCGATTCTCGGCACTCGGTGTTGATTTTGGGGTGAACCGACCCCCAATTCGAGCTCCATGGCCAATGTTGCTCTTACGGTATACAAAGTCCGGTATCTACCCTGTAAATCTATGGCGTACCCATAAAATTTTGAAGGTACAACTCATCTTCCATCAAAGTTTGCCAAAAATGGTAGCCACTCTATACACTATGAACCTTAAAGTATGTAGCAAGCAGCCGATAAACACACATGAACGTATAAGACCCTAAGTAAATCAGTCCGTATTTTTTCGAATCATAACCACATGCCCAATATTGCTGAATATTCGAATGAACTCATGTTCAATGTTTGTCCATGTGGAAGCAACATAATTAGCCAAAAATGATACCAAAATTATGAACGATTTTGTGCAAAAATATTAAAATGCAGTGATTTGGTCTTTAACAATCCTCCTAACCAACCATTGCTTGTTTCTTACACAACACAAAAACATCAGTTCACAATGTTGTCGAATACAAGGGATATACTATGAATCTTGTAAGAGAGTCTGATTACTTGCTGCATACTACAAGGTTTATAGAGAATATAGGGTATAAGAACTTATTTTTGCTTTGGTGAAATATAGGACTATTTTACTTTTTAGAATCTAAGAAAGCAATATCTGGGAACGCATTTCTCAAATTTTAGATTTTTTTCTTGGGTTTTGAAATATTGTCAAATATAGGTCGAAAATGTAATATTTTGCCAAATATGGTTGCATTTTTTACATTTTTGGACCAATTTTTGACAATGTCTCAAAAACTAAGAAAAAAATAAAAAAAATTGAGAAATGCTTTTCTAGATATTGCTTTCTAGATTTAATTATCCATTGCTGAGTTACAGAGCAAAAATTATTTCTGAAAACGAAGGTTTGACAGGGCCCTTAATATGGTGTTCAAGATCAGTACTTATTCCAATCTGTAAATTATTTTGTGTAGATTCATTGACAGCAGTCGTCTTCAGTCCTTACAAAATAAAACTGTGGATCTACAGACAGCAAAATTAGCAGGGGATCAAACTATAATCATTGTCAAAATTACTTGAAGCAAAACACAAAAGTTGCTGCATTAAAATGCTGTATTTTTGTACATTTCCAAGCACTGAAATTGCCCCTTTTTGGTCAGCAACCACTGACCCCCTCTCCGCACACCTGTCTCAATATTGGTTCCCCCTGTGATCAGAAATGACACTTATGCTTCAAAATTGCATAGGGGGTATGGAGGAAGCATTTTCTTGAACACCTGATTTTTGCTCCAACAATTTTGACAAAGATTGTAGTTTTTGCTTATTTGCTGTAGAAGTAAGAAAAGATATTGTGTGTATCCCATCATGCATAGCTTCCTATGGGATTGTTTGCATGGGAATTAGAGATAAGCTGCCCATAAATCAAGGTTAAGTGTTGCAATCTTGCATTTTGGGCATGTTTTACTACCATGCACTCATCTTACTTCCTGTGCACAATTTCCTATAGGAAGCCATGCATGATGGGATACACACCTTATCGTATCTTTGTAGAAGTAATGTCATCAGAGTCATTTCCCAGGATACTAGTCCAATCTATTCTGCCCCATAAAGTAAAAATGCTGCATGTGCATTGCAGATATATTGCAAGCTACTTCTTTTTCCCTTGGAAAAATTCTACAGAAATAAGCAGACGATCAATTCTCTTTCATAATGTAAGGCAGTATCAAACATGTGTAAATACAACCTTTTAGCATGGGAGTGGATTGAAGTAAATTGCATGTTTAATGGATGTATCTGCAATGATTTATAAATACACAAACTGTGTTTTTACTTTGCAGGGCAGAGTATTCTAGAGACATTATCTGTCATGTCAAAGAAGGGTAGGGTTACTGCATGTCAACTTAGCAAATTTAAGAAAATCAGTTCGGGAAAGGTGTTAATTCCTTTACGGTGAATAAATTCCTTTATGGTGTATGAATTCCTTTACTGTACAGTAAAGGAATTCATTCACTCTTAACTTTTGGAGCAACCTGTGAAAATCGGAGAACATTTTAAAGCATTTTCATATTGAATGGGTCTAATTCTACAAATTTAGCTATGAAATTTTTAATTCTATCTGCCAAAAATGTTTGCACATTTAAAAAAAAACAGAAAAATTTGGGCAGATAGAATTTCAAATTTTGTTGTTAAAATTTTAGAATAAGTCCCATTCAATAAGGAAATGCCTTTAAATGTTCTTCTCCAAAACTTAATTCAAAGTTAAAGAATGAAGGAATTCATACACCAAAAAAGGAATTCATACACCCAGACTGCATACACCGTAAAGGAATTCATACACCGTAAAGGAATTGTGACCTTTCCCGAACTGAGATTGATAAATCGAATTTCAGAATTTTGACTATATGTGACCTGTCATATCGAGAGGTACCTTAATACCGGCATAGTAAATTACGAGATACAGGCCATTGAAGCTGAGCATAGTCAAAAATCACGTCCAAGGTCGAATTTCTAATTTCATCAGAAACGTTACCTTTGAAGTGTATTCTATCATATTAATCAGGTTCCAACATCCAAAACATAAGAAAAATGTTTTAAAAACCGAAATAAAAATCCTTTCTCAATTCACATTTAACCAGTACAGAAACTTTAAACTTGATTTTCTCAGAACTTTAGCTTTCGGAATCAGCCTGATACCTTTTACGAATTTGGATGTAACTTTGTAATCGAACATCCAACAACCAAGGTGTCATTTTAAAGCTTAAAATATAATCTTTCAGATGAGTCCATAAAATAGGACCCTTAAGGTACCTTTCGATATGATGGGTCACATATGTGACTGCCCAGCTTTAAGCAGCAGTAAAGTTGACTCCGGGTTAGTTTCATGTGGGCTGTTCTGGCAAAATGAGAGGAAAGTCACAAATCTACATTTTGAATAAATGGCCTCTAAAATTAAAATAGGGTGTAAAAGTCAAATTTCGTTTCTTGACATTAAACGCCTTCATGCATACGTGTTTACGGGACTACGAAATAGGATGATAATCCTGTTACAAGTCTTCGTAATTTCAAAAAACAGGGCCCGAAAAAAGAACACTATACCAATAGCATCATTATTGGTGATATTGATTCATCAGATGATCAGTGAGTATACATGAAAAGATCCAAACCAGTCATCTTGAACTGTTCTATTCATAGTATTCACTGAACACTGAGAAACCAATTAATAGACAATCAGCACTTGTGATGTAAAAAGTGGTGCCTGACATAGAAAGTGGTTCTCATAATACACCGGGACAGTTGTGATGTCATAATTTATGCACATCACCCAACACGTGCGTTTTGGACCCAAACAAACGGTGTGGCCATTTTTGCCACACGTTAAGTCTATGGGGAAAAAAAGTCTGACTCCGATTTTATACCATAACTTTCGTCTAAAACAAAAATAAGGGAAAACATGCCGGCCTATTATGCTGAAGGTTGCGATTACAAGCCAGGACGGGACCCCTGCCGTTATTTTCGTCTTCCAACCGAGAAAAATCAGTCTGAATTGTATGTTTACGTGTGCCTATTGTGTTAATACGTATGATTAGTGGACATGATCATTTGTTTGGGTCCAAAACGGACGTGTTGGGTGATTTACATAAATTATGACGTCACTACTGTCCTGGCGTATTGACAGTGTTCTTGTCCCTCCTGCTAGACTTGGCACAAGTTGCGTCAGTTTAATTTGTATTTGCTAGGCTCTTTTAAAGTTTTGAAGGTCAACTTCGCCGGGATGTGCAATTATTCACGGTTAATTGATTGCATGTTAACGTTGCTATTGTACAGTAATCAGTATCTTTTCAGCTAATTTTTCATCGCGATAATTATACATAATGGACTGCTTTGGATTTCAAATTCTATGTAAATAATGAATGGAGTAAGAAAGTGTGACATAATATATCATTCAAAAGCTGAGATACTATAGAGAATTAGAATATGTCATAAACTGAAATTTGCAATTTGCCATTTTCCTCTCATTTTGCCAGAGCACCCCTCATATTTTTTTGTGTCTGCAAAGTCCATGTTATAAAGTTTTAAAGGTGTAGCTTCCGATCACATTCTCATCCCCAGGGCTCAACCGTAAGTATTGCATTTTTTAATATTAAATGAAAGCCCATATTTTTCTGATTGTAAATCCAAAATTTCACTTCTTAATTCCAAATAGTTTTTGAGATATAGCAAAAACTCTGAAGAGTAAACAAGAAGCAAACTAAGGGTGAAACCTCACAAAATGCATTTCAGAGGTCAAGGTCAACCAGCTAAAAGTAGATTATACACATGTTTAAATAGGAATCTACACCTTTAAATTTGATGAACTTTACTGGACATCCACAGGTCAAGTTACGGGCGGTCATAGTTTGTCATCGAGTAAAAAATCAAACTGAGATAAACACACTCAAAAACAAGTAAGCTATATACTTTTCTCTTCATGATTCTTGTATGATGTTTTTTTTTCATATTTCAGTTCATTTTTTCAGAATTAAACTTTGCAGGTGTTTCAAAGAATGCATAAAGATTGTGAAACTGCATAAAAAGCTCCAATTTCACCAAATTATGACCTTTGTATGTATAGTTACCTGTAGTGCAAAATGCAGTTTGCCGACTTTACTGCTGTTATACTTTGATCAACACTAAATAGGCAGGAATTATGAGGCTTTCCTTCATAGGCAAGTAAACATAATCCCAGTTACACGCGCGCCGTAGATATTGATGCGCGAGTCACACGTTCAACGCGCGATGCGTCTTCTGCAGGTTTGCTGTGTCCAGCTACGCACGCACTGAACAGTATCAATTCACGATGTGAAGAGGCCCGCCTATTTGGTGTTGATCAAAATATAGGAGCTGGAAGGTTACATATGTCATAGCTAAATGTAGTCTCTATAGATATGTGGTCCTGACTGTATATACTTTGTCAATCTTGAAGTATGCATCAAGCAGCTGATTAACGCACAGAAATCTATATGACAATACAAGGAAGTAAATTAGTCCATATTTCTTGAATCATAACAACGTACCAAATCTTGCTGAATATTGAAATAAACTGATTTTAAATGTTTATCCATGTATTAGCAAAAAAATTAGCCACAAATCATGAACAATTCATGTAAAAAAATATTGATACGCAGTGATATGGCCTTAATCAGTCCTAATCAATCATTACTAGTCTGTTACACAAAAGAAAACCACCAGTTCTCAATGTTGTGGAATACAAGTGACATGCTATGGATCTCGTAACAGAGTCTGATAGCTTGTTGCATACTTCAAGGTTTATAAGTAAAGGCCATCTTCAAACATTCCTAATATTTATATTTATTGAACTATCTGTGTAAAAATTAATCTTTTGAATTATGGGAGAAGTGTTGAATAAAATTTGTCACTAATTAACATGGGAATTTTGTTCCATTGCTGTTTAAGACTGAAAGTTATTTAAGGACCGATTCAAAACTCAATCGGTAGTTGCCTTTGGGTTCTGCTTGGTTCAACTGGAATAAACAATAGCCAACCACCCAAAACCGGTCAGAACTGGCAGACAACAGCCGGTTGAAGTGACCCCTTAAAGGCATCAGAGGAACACTATGCTTTTGTTATATGCTCAAAGTAGGCGCGAATGCCTCTTTAGCTATAAGTCTGGGGTAGAACCACAACTGTATAAACTGTTTTTGTATCCTAACCAGCGTTCCCGTTAAGGCTTTTGAGCTTGCGCCGGCCAGTTTGAGTAATTTTGACAAAGTTGAAGAGGTACTTGCGCCAAAATCATTAATTGTGGCTGAAAATTGACTCAATAAAGCTAGGAAAAATCTTTCTCTCACATTTTCAGAAACCTGTTGCGCCAATTTTCACCGCTCCTGCGCCAATGGTGCGCCATACAGCCTTAGCAGGAACACTGATCCTAACTCTTAAAATATGCCAAATAAAAGTATACATTTCTAGAAGCGAATTATTATGCTGAATATGATGGTGATGTCCAGTTTTGACCAACATTGTTAATTTGGGAAAAAATGTCAAAAATTATATTTTTTGCCCCCAAAATTTCTGGAAAGCAAATAAAAATTTACATTTATGAAAATTTGAACTCTTTTTCTTTTTTTGGAATATAAAAACAAATATCTAGAAAGGGTATTAGATAAAACTGGGTGAGAGAATTTTCTCCCAAGACAATGCGTTCTGAGTAACAATCTTTAAATAGAATAAGAACATGAAAAGTCACATTTTTTCTTAAAACATCTTGGTCTATCTTTAGTCCAGGATATCTGATTTCTAAACTTTATCATCTTTGCTATACTTTCATTGACTTTGATCAGGAATAAATAGGAGGCTTTTCTTCATCCGAAAGTAAACATAATCCCACTTACACGCGCGCTGTACATACTGATGCGCGAGTCACACGTACAACATGTTCAGCTACGCACACACTTATTATGTATCAATGCACGATGTGAAGAGGCCCGCCCGCCTATTTGGTGTTGATCAAAGTATAGCTATAATTTGATTATGTTGTACATTATTTGAGACAATTACACGTCTTTATTTACATTTCTACTGTGTACATGTATAAGACCGTTACAATTATGCAATTCTCAAGTATCTTGTTTGGGTCCCGGAGGGGGGGGGGGCACACAACTTTGGATTTGATAGGGGTGTACGGCCCCTGATATCTGAAACACTAGTCTATGGAGCAGAAGATAAGCTCCGAAAAGGGGGCTGGAGAACTGAATTGGCCAAAAAACTACCCTTGAGAACTCTTTTTGGGAGCTAAATTTGGGCTCTAGAAGCAAAAATTTCCCAAATATTTTTCTTGAAATGGGGGTCTTGGGAACTAAGTTCTAGAAAATGAGGCTAGGGAACTGAAAACTTTTGAAAATAGAGCTGTGAACTAAAGATTGTGCTTGAAATGGGGGTCTAGGGAGCGGCAGACAAGGTGTGAAAAGGGGTCTTGAGGGCCGCACATACACGTATCAGAGGTCAGGGCCCCCCCCCCTGGGGTTTGGGTCTATGAAAACATACCATTTCAAGCAGTGGCGTAAATTTACTTAAATCCAAATATTCCATGACATTTTGAGGTATTTTGGAGCAAATTTTCAAGAGTTTTTCTTAAAAATGTATGCCATTTCGGCACAATTATAGGAAAATTTTGAATAATGGATGCATAAAAGGGTTTCTTTATTGCACAGTTACATCAACAGTGTACTATATATTGAAACTTTGTACTTTTCTTGATTTCATGGGGGGGCAGA
>JXSR01S004361.1:14732-27484 GCA_000969725.1 Ophiothrix spiculata
TTAAAAAGAAAGGATCATATTGATCCGATAAAGTATCAAATATGAGCTTACCCTTTTCCGGATCAATTTTGATCCAAATTCTCCTCAAATTTGATACTATTCGGATCATACACACTCTTGTTTTTACAACATACAAGGAGCACCTGGTATTGAGTGGATCCACCAGTCGCAAAACGTCCTATTGTTCGATTATCACACAAACACACTGTAGTTGTTGTTATACATAGTACAAGTTT
Organism: Ophiothrix spiculata; assembly: GCA_000969725.1. NCBI lineage: Eukaryota > Metazoa > Echinodermata > Ophiuroidea > Amphilepidida > Ophiotrichidae > Ophiothrix > Ophiothrix spiculata. The sequence goes on from JXSR01S004361.1 coordinate 14,969, forward strand.
AAATATTATAAATACGCAAAAGTATCAAACTTTAATAAAGTTTAAAAAAAACCTTAAAATTCATGAAGTATTTTCTTTTTAAGATTATGATAGTTTTAAATAAAGTTCCTGATAATAAAAAATTGAAGGATAAATGCTATGCCTAAATTAAATTCTATGTAAATGAGAAATGTTGATGTTGTGTATTTCATGAAAACCTTGCAGTTTAATCAACTTGTGTGTTGGCATCTGTCTCTTATTTCAAAGAAAATGATTACGTTTATAACAGTGATATGCACCTGTCCAATAATGATTCCATATTACATGTATGATAAAACAAAATACAATTATTTGACAAGAACAAGAAATAAATCATCACCATAAAACTGAGTGATTAAAAAGACATAAATCAAAAGGCTAAATATAAGTTGATTTATGTTATCACATTTTTTTCTTCTCTCTCTTTAAGCTCTATTTTTTTGGTCAAAGTACGTTCTATTAAACATTTCTTTGTCCAACGTTTATTTAAACAAACGATTCACGTTTTCATACCTAAAGATATTGAGAAAAAGAGAGAGTAGTATAGTGAACTTATATAAAGAGGATCTACAATACATCTTCAATAAAACGCATTTTCTGTAATATTGAATTTCAATACGCTTTTGAATCATTTTGTTAAATGAGAACACCGGCCTTCCTTTTACAATAAAACTGTATAGAATATTGTATAAAGGGAAGATGATAAGTGCAAAAGGACAATTTTTTCTTCAAAATAATCCGATAATACCAGTGATAGAACAAGATCGTAAACATATTTGATAAACTAGAAGATATTGAATTGAACAAATTGTACCTTCTTCAAAGATATGTTGACATTACATATCTGCATAAGGGATATTTTTAATATTGTTCACTGTCCAGAATAAATATTTGTCACATAAATCAAATTTCCATTACCAGATTAAATAATTTGAAGCAAAAGGTTTACCCAATTTTTATCACCTCTGCAATGCGTTTAAGGTTAATCAATTTCTTTCAATGTGCATAGACAATAAAAAGGTGTAAGCTTATAAAAAATGATTAAAATATCACTTACCTATTTGCAAGGCAAATTTGATCAGTTGTATTCAGTATATGAAATGAAAAATGATAAAACAAAAAAATTAGACATTGAACCACATAAAGGAAATTACAAATGTCACAGACTGAAGAATTCTACTTCATAAATGCATAAGACCGCTTATAACTGCTTCTATCAATGTCAATTAAGGATTTGAGTGAAAATTACTTAAATATAAAATAAATATTAAATTGGGGTATAGATTTGTATCCACAAGCGTATAAATTATTTACCGCTCAGGTCCGCCTACTACACTGGCCTTAATTTGTATAATATTTTGGGCCACAGAACTAAAATAATAAGATCCTAAAAGATTATAGATAAAGCTGCAAGTTAAATTTTTATTGGCATAATTCTATTCTTGTTTCAGATTTTTTTTTGTATCGTTGCTCCTTTGATGTTGTTTTTTGTAATGCGATTTATAACAATTCTTCTTTTTATTTCTACCATGTCTAATCTGTGATGTCTAATATGCAATGATACGACAAAAAACACCATGATACGTAGAAATCTTAACTAAAATGGTACGACTTGGATACCTGTTTGAAATATTTTGATTTTGCCATTCAAAACCAATTTTCTAGTCTTTCTTGGGTGTAAGAAAACCCCAAACAAAACAGATCATATTTTTAGAGTTGAAATCTAATAAACATTTCCATCATAAGCAAGACGTGCAATTCGAACATGAAAACAAGGAGGCCATGTCGACAGTTGCGATGGACGTCAGTGAGACCACTGAGACGTCAATAGACGTCAGCACTTTTCAGTGCGAACATGCCCGAACGGTCCTTTTCAGGGACACTCAAAAACATAGAAATGTCCTCCATAAATAAAGCAAATGCACGACAGTTGGACAGAAGACAGTGGACAGAATTGTTTTCATACCATACCAAGGATATCTTCACAACGCTTTAATCAATCAGCACCATTCTTTCATAATTTGAAAGGTAAATTTATATCCTAATTAGAAATAATCATTATTTATTCGAAATTACTTTTTTTCTTACAATATGGCTTCCATCTAATTATTGCGCTTTTTTGACCTACCCGGTATAAAGGGTTAAATAAGACACTAGAATAGGATATACATATCTTAGGAAGCTCATTTATTATATCTCTACCTTCGTTGATATTGAATTTAAGACTATGATTGAAATAGCGTTATCTAATAATGAAACATTTCAATTCTGGCGCATTAGATATCGGCACATATTCTGGAAGCCGCCTTAATGTCTAGCGCTTTTCCGAAATAGTTTGACACAAGTCATAGAAGATTTTTCAAAATTTAATTACACCTAGCAGGCGAAACAGAAGAACCGCATTTATTGTATAGGACACATACCGTTATCCACATTCTTTGCCAATGTATAGTGCCAATATACATAATTCTGTCGCCTCACCTTACTTTAGTAAAATAATCATTTTCATTCATAAGATACCTGCTGCATGAATAGATTATTAGATGGCCTTTGATGGCGATAACCTTCAAAATGTCACTTCCCTGAATACATAATGTGAGCACGAGGACATAGAATACCAATGTATAAATTGCGGGTTGAGAGCCACAAGGCCGTATTTGAAAAAAAAATAAGATAGCTACAAGGCCATATTTGCGCCTTTGTTGTGCGTGTAAATACGGCCTTTTGGCTCTGTGTTGCCCGTGCAAATACGACCTTGTTTCTTTCAACCCTAGAAATGTATGTGTGTTGCCAATTTAGTACCGTAGTTGCTTAATGGTTTCTAGCTCCTAGAAACTTACCATGCTTACGGATGAAAGATATCAGTACTCATATCTTTCTTTTTAAGGGTTGATTACCTCCATCTGCTCAGGAAAATGACCTTGATAATGGACGTAAAATCACTAGTAAAGTTGCATGTATAAACTAGAGACTCCATATGTACGCCAAAAATTGTGATATTATGATATGTGTAATTAGGTAAAAACTTGCAATAAACATGGTAAAGATGACGAACGGCACCCATTTAGGGACCGTAGCCTTATAAAAGATTAATTTGTGGGCGGCCGGATTTTATTTTAAAAATACTGCTGATCTAAAACTCCGCATAAAAACTTTCATGTTTTTGTTTTTTTTAAATGTACACACATTTTGAATCTGGTATACACAACATAAAGTTAGCATTGTAAACATTTCACTGTCGTAGTAAGTATCAATTTTTTACGCATTCAAACCAATTTCATGCTTGAAACTACTGAAAGACAGGATTCCTGTTCCATGTAAGAATTGTCAATTCTCAATTGGGACGAAATCATCAATGCAGTCTAGTAAAGCTATTAAGGTGTTGCTTTTACTTGTAAGACAACGAACCCAGGTATAGCTCCCTTAGTGCTAAAATATAATGAACTGCGCCAGAATGAATTTGTCAGCTCTTCTGTGCCTCATCAAAACGTGTTTATTGTAATTGAGACTGCGATTATCGTTTGAAAGTTATAAATATCGTGGGAGAAATGTAGAGAAATGCGGAAAAATTGAAGACTGGTGAATTAAATTTGTAAAGCAAGATAGAAGCAAGATAGCTATTTAGACTTTTATTAATTGAATTTAAAAAGTGGGCTTATAAATACCAGTACACGGATTTGTTTCAATCAGAATACAATAATGAATCATCGTTAACACTTAAGTGCATAAGGTGTTTTAAAATCCCGTTAGTGCACAAGGGGGGTCCATATGGACCCTGGATTTTGAACGCTTTAAAAACAATGTTCTCCACATTATTTATCTTTAAAACTGTACACAGTAATACACCGACCCAATTAAATTCATATGAATCAAAAATATTAAAAATCTGTCATTCCGTTTTAACATGGCGGCCAAAAATCTAATTCGTGTCAAATTTTCATTTTTTCCGAAAAATTTCCCGCTAAAACAAAATTTGTACAATCGAAAACAGTAACAACCTTATTCCTAATTTCCTTTCACAAAATACATATTAAGGCTATAGTTGTTTCTCGAGAGCGAGGCAGCGGAATGTCATGTTTACTGTACTATTTTTCCTACTTACACATGTCAGAATATAACAATTTTAGCGCACATAAGGAATAGTCTGTAGTTTATACACAAACCGTTATTAGTGATTTCATTTCAAATATCTAAAGGCATCTACTTATCCGATAGCAAAGAATGTTTTCACGCGTTTCTTCAAACTGCTACATTGCCATTTTGAACGTAGCTCAGATCATACAAAATAGATGAACTCTACCTAATCATGCTGATTTACAGTACCCCTTCCCCATACTTTGAACGTAACAATATTGTCTCGATGAGCTAGTCTCAATCTCGTGCAGGACACTTTATATTCTCAATATGCTTTGTTTTGATTTGCGTAAGTAAAAGGCTTTCCAATAAGAGCTCATACTTGTCATCACAGATAACTTTGGACAGATTATATATGACATGTTATTAATAAGTTGTCTGAAGATACGATGACCGAGAGGAAAGATACTGTTCTGCAAATATTCAAGCACCAATAAAAGGTCATTGTTTTTCAGTTATTATATGACAAGTTTTAATATAATCATCGTAAAAATAGCAAATGTTTGTATTTTAATGAGGCTTTAATAGCCCCGGAGTTGGTGGGTTATTAGAAAATATTTATAAGTAGTTGCTCAAAGTAGACTTCAGAATTTTGACCACCTCGAAAAGTGTGATTTTGCGACCCATGTCTATACCTTTTCTAGAAAAAGCACCCAATTTAGGGCAAAGTGGGTGCTATTTTGGCAACATTTTCCAAAATACACCCAATTTTGCAAATTGGTCACATTCATGCATTGGATCTGTGACGAAAACCCACCCATCAATATACCAAAAATTACGAAAATGAACCCCAAGATCTTTGAGCATCCCGTGTACCATTTGTCAGTAAGAAACCCCATCCCCTCTCGAAAAAACAAACAAAAAACAAAATCTTCAGATAACATGGGAGTATCACAACGTATTTTGAGCAATGTGATTCAAACATCTTTTGAAAAAAGTCATTCTATAATCTTTTTCATTCAAACACGAGGTTTCAGATTACCATAAAAGTTTTGAAAAAACAGGTTAAACTTTGATTGTACTCTGAACGCTGATTTTTCTACTAAAAACAAACCAGACTTCAAATTCTTATATTTCTCCTAGTTTGCCTCTTTGTCAGCTCTTGGTTTCTGATTTCAAAGTTAACTTGTTGTTTCGTTGTCTAATTGTTGATGCTCATGAAAACTTTAATTGCTTAACAGTGAGATACTCGTGGTTTCAAGTAAATCTCTCAGTTGGCTAAGAAAGTATTGTGGATTATACTGTATAACATTACCCCATCCCCCACATCCACTGACGACTTGATGATGTTTTTCTTGTTACTGTTGCTGTTTTCGAAACAAAATTGATAGAAGCATCAAACTCTCGTTGTTATCATCATATTTTACCATTACCAAATAGGAAGATATCAATCAAAATCACAAAGTTTAACATTTATTTATTAAAGGCCAATAACGTAAGATTTGCTTTTTTTAGAGATATGTTTGACATCTGCCCTTACTTTGAAGATATTTAAGTAGAGCATCAGAGATGCGAAATCGGTCATGTCACTACAAGCAGAATAAAGTCAAAATACATGTAGAGGATGTTCAATAAAAACTATTTAAAATATTAAATTTCAGTACGTTTTTAATTATTTTCTGAACCGAGAACACCTGTCTTTCTTCCCCATAACTGTATAGAATATTGCTAGAAAGGGGAGATGCCCAGTTTACAAGGAAATATAATTCTTGTAAGAAACACAACGTATTCAGTTCAAGACTCTCGTTCTAACTTACAAGACGCTGCATAATGAAGCTCCGCAATATCTATCGGACTTACTGCAAATTCGCTCTCATCATTACAATGTTCGTGTATCGCGCCGCACTACTTTTACCATTTCAAAGACTCATAAATATGCTGGTGATCGCTCATTCGCTGTTACAGCACCAAGATTATGGAACTCTTTGCCACATCAGATTACTGTTGCCAACACCACAGATAACTTCAAAAAACTGTTGAAATATCACTTATTCACTTGATTTATTTGCATTGCATGTACTCTATAGGATGCTCATATGTTGTTTCTTTGTATATTGCTTGTTTTTCATGTTTGCGCTTTGCATCCCTTGGAAAAGGCGCTTTATAAATGCTTGTTTATTATTATTATTATTATTAACATCCGATAGTACTAGCGCTCATTTCATTTCATTTATTTGTTTCATCTCATCATTGTCATATGCTATATAAATAAGATCTTAAACGTATATAATATAATATAATATGAAATAAGACATTTGTTGATTAAAAAAACCTCTCTCAAACTGCACCATTTGAACATATCAAAAAATAGTTTATTAACCCTTGTCTTACCAAGGGGACCCCCCCCCCCCTTACGGATGATTCCCTAGCTGTAGCGTAAAAACGCAAACGTTCATCCTTTGCGGTCATTTTAGCGAAAACAATTTGTAGGTACCACCTTCAGGGGGGTCTGGGTGCCTCGTGAAAGTCGGAAGGTAGGGGGTGGTTGCCACCAGATAAAATTTTAATTCGCCATTTTGAAAAATATTTGCATGATATTAACCTAAAACTTACAGAACACATTAGAAACACCATTTCCCTTCTTTATAAGCAAAAACCCTGCGAAATTTCGATATTAAGAACTTTTACAGCAAAATTTCGAGTTGGTGGCCATTTTTGACTAAAATCGCGATTTTTTCGACTCGGAAGTACTTATGACGTCATAATTACATAACGACTTGGCCGATTTTCATGATTTTGGTATCAATGGATAGAGGAGACCTTACCCTATACTATAGTATAAGCATAGCAACTTTTAGCGATCCAAATTTCAACCTCCTGCCTTGATAACAAACGTTACAAAAATACGTTGGTAAGACAAGGGTTAAGGTGGGTCTGATGGCTAATTTTTTGTAGCATCCCTGGAACAAATTTGTACTATATTTGTACTAAAACTGTACTATAATTGTGTTCCAAATGTGCACCTCAAGAATGTTGTACTATTTTTGTACTCGATTTTTTCCAGGGATTGTACTGTTGTACGAACCCCGTTGGGTGTATAGACCGTGGAACTCCACTATTATCGTAATAGCTATCAGTGTTGTATACTCGCTCCTCGCAGTGCGGCGAGCGTTGTTGACTGTCAAAATTGTTGGACCTGGTGAATGCACCATTAGTCAGGCACGTGGCCAGGGGGAGGACGGGTTGTTTGCTGTGGGGGCGTCGCATCCCCCTCACACCAACAAAATGACAATGTACAAAAAAGGGTCCACAAAATACCCCAAATGTCCATGAAAAGAACACCTTAAGCACCAAAACAGGTCGTTTCTTAATAAAATACTACAAGAAATGCTACTGAAAACCATTTGTTTTTCTATATTGCTGTCACTTTGTCAGAACCACTATAATTAGTTTAGAGTCGACCATTACGAAAATTTTCCTCCAACAGGTCTGGCTACTGGCTTGCAATTAGTAATAGTAAACTATATTGCGTGAGTAGTGTAAAATGCACTATAACGCATCTACCGCTCAAGATTAAATCAGTAACGTGCAAAGCTTGTGATATTTTATGAACTTGACGATATCATGCAGAAATCCATAGATCTTTATACGAGGAGGGTACACATGTAACTGAGCTTAACTGTCAAGAAATGTATTCCCCCAGCGATCTTTAGAAGACAGTAGTGATAAAACATGAACTTTAAAAAGCGTGAGGCTATTATGCAGAAGCAATGCATAATTCTATTACCCTTAAAACAAACACGCGAAGCCCTTATTACCAAGTCTTACCTATTCTTACATTCAAGATAATGAACTGAAAGGTGATCTTATGAATAATTGAAGATGCATAAAATTGACTACTGTTAGAAGAAAATAAACAAATTAACATTTTACCAGGGGTGTGAAGAAATTGTAAATAATTAAGGCCAAAATAAACGAGTTTGCGTTCTATTTGTTCACTTTGTACCTTTTTCTTAGTTTGTATATTCCCAGTATCATTATCATTACAGTTATAGCTTAGGTTTCACAGATGGTGAATACTAAACCAGACAAAATAAAAACATCTATAAAAATATATTTAAACCTAACGAAGCTTGTTTCTGTAACATAGTTTAATCGGGGTGCACCCGCTAGTCCGACAATGTGCTAGTCTGACAATGCGCTAGTCCGACACTGCGACAGTACGAAAATAAAAACCACTGCGCTAGTCTGAAAATACAATGCGTCAGTCCGAAAATGAAAACCACTTCAGTGCGCTAGTCCGACAATGCGCTAGTCCGAATTTTTAAATGTAAATACACTGCGCTAGTCCGAAAATGACATATACTGCGCTAGTCCGAATTTGAAAAACACTGCGCTTGTCCGAATCTGTAAATCAATGCGCTAGTCGGACTAGCGCAGTGTTTTTCAGATTCGGACTACCGCCGTGTATTTCATTTTCGGACTAGCGCATTGTCGGACTAGCGCCGTGTATTTTATTTTCGGACTATAGCACAGTGTCGGACTAGCGCATTGTCGGACTAGGGAAGTGTACCCGTTTAATCGGGGTTATCCCCTTCCAATAGCATTTTTAATGGTTTTTTGGTCGCCATTTTGAAACGGTTCATCAAATTTTATTTTTTTCTGTATTTTGGTCATTTGTATATGCTTTATTATTGACCAGACTTTCAACGCAAAATTTGTCTGAGAAGGGCGTTTTAAGGGGGTCACTTGAAACCCCTCCCCCTTGGGCACCAACGGGTGGGAAATACCTCGGTCAGTGGTAATATATTGTAAGAAGTAAGCACCTCCCTAACCCTCACACTTTGACGAATACCCTACCTTCCCCTTCGATATTTCCGAAATATACAAAAAAAATCTTATGATCGCTGTGTCCATATTTCAACAGTATCATGTAAAAAACTTGAATTTTCTTACATTCTTAAATGTAACTTTGCTATTCTAATTAATTCATGAGGTAATAAAGAATCGCATAGTGCTACTAGACGAAACAATAACAAATTACTTATTTGATATTCAGTTCATAGCTCGTAGGCCTAAATATTTGTTGGTACAGCGTATGATTGGCGTATTCTTTAACTAATATCATGCACTGCATTTATGTGAAACATACGGTAGACAGCTTACCTCTTAATTTTCTTTTCGTTTCATGAAACTTCATGATGAAAGACAGAAAGTCTGTATTTGTAATTAAAATTCGCTTTATTAGATGCGAATTTCAATTACAAATTGAAAATGTTTTATACTAAAACTCCCAATGATTGATTATATACATCCTTTACAGAGAATATATTAACTACAAAATGTTAAAGAATCAAAAGATGTTTCCACCAGAACGTTTTTAACATAAAGCTTAATATATGTAGATCTAAAACCCAAAGTTATATAAAACAATCTCTTGCTAAATTTAGAAATATAAGTAGTATACCTTCTTTTCTATTTGTATATCCATTCGAGGGCTCGAGAAGTGGGAAATGGGTAGTCAAATACTGAGAGTTTATCGAATGATAAAAAGAAAACAAAAGTGACCCATCCTTGGCCAAATTAATTGTCTAGACGCTTGGAAAAGAATATAACAGACTTCGGCTAAATCCTAAATCGTAATTTATAACCTTTTTATCAGACGTTGAGCGTGCGTTCGTTTTTATTTTTAAGCCAGTTGCGCCAAATGTGTTATTGTAATTATAGAATTAAGGACTTCGTCTTGTTTGCATTACGAGAAACCAATTAGAAAGATTCACGTAAAAATTATGAAATATTTCTTTTAAAAAAGGGTTTTGGAAAAGTATAACAACACACATATTTCACAAAAAGATGTGTTCGGTAACAGTAATTCTATTTGATATGTGCTTAAGACTGCTTATAATCATGATAATTTAGTCAATCCATATCAATTGCGGAAATGAGAGAAAATTACCTTATAAATATTAAATCGACGTGTAGATTTATATCTACATGTATAAACTTATAAATTATTTACAGCACTGACTAATAAGCGTTTATTGATATAATAATTGGAACTAAAAAGATCCTTAAATTTACATACCGCAGGTAATACTGCTCATTTTTATAGAAGTGTCGTTTAAGCAATATGCCATAACGGCGCTTCTCGTCTATATCATTTTTGAAAAAAGTGAAAAAGAGACTAATTTATTGACGTATATTCTAGTTTAAGATTTTTTGTATTATGGTTTCGATGTTGCTTTTCACAATGTGATTTTATGTTTATTTCTAATGTCAAATAATCCGACAGAAACTCCACGGATATCTTAAGCATACATGATGGCATAATTGGAAAATTATATGAAATATTTGGGAATTTGTCATTAAAAACAAATCTTCTATGATACGTGGATATCTTAAAAATACATTAAAAATACATGCACCACTTGGATAATAAAATGAAATATTGTATGTAAGAGAACCCTAACGCGCAAAGACTAGTATCATTTCTTTAAAGTAGCCACATTTTGATTTTCACATGAAAAATAAACATGTGAGTAAAGTAACCAACCTTGATCAATATATTATATGTTTTTTCAATTATTCATATCAGACCTTTCATGTTTTGATTTTACAGGATAATTCGAGACGGTTGGTAAATATCATGATAACCGCTGATTGATAGTGGATTATTCATTATTGGATATTACTTCAGTCTATTTAAGTAGAGACATTGTAACAATTATGTCACCCAAGTACAAAAGCGTTGGTATCAAATATGTACTTTCCTAAATATCTTTACAAAATCACAGTTTTTTCTTTTCTTTTCCAATGAAGAGTTATTTTTACCAGTAATATTTAAACAATTAATGTATGTTTATCCAACTAAAGACAAAGACACTGACAATTGAATACGCTAGAATAAGAACATCCCAACTCCATAGCTGCCTTCTGTTTTATCATAATTATAAAATATAAATGCATACAAATTTCTGAAAATGCTTTCTCATCACTAAAATAGTATTTCCATGTCAATATCCTAATCATAGTGTCATATTTGACCTTGTTGTTTACTTTTTTAGACATTGTTAGATAATCATAATTGCTATATTAAACAGTCATAATAAGAACATCCCAACTCCATGAGCTCCTCTCTGCAACTATATGCTAGGAAAATTATCTAACAATGTCGAACAAAGTCAACTACAAGGTCAATTGTGAGGCTATGATTGGGATAAAGACATGAAAATGCTTTCTAGTGATTTGAAAGCATTTTCAAAGATTCATATGCATTTATATTTCACATAACTTGACAGAAGGCAGCCCATGGAGTTGGGATGTTCTTATTCTAGCGTATTCAATTGTGACTGCGACTGTGACTTAAACGAGCCGAAAATGCGGAAAACTTCATTTTGCACTACAGGTACTATATAAGTGAAAAGGTCGTAATTTGCCGAAATTGATTTTTGACAGATTCACAACACCAGCATAGCTGCATTTTAAGGAAATGATCGCAAATGTGAAATATACCTGTATAGTTTGAAGACAATGGGATGTGATACTTTCCTCACTCACTCACTTCAAATAAAATTGTCTTTAAACAACTGCACAATATTGTGACATTCTTTGGTTTTGCAAATATTTTAAAAAGGGAAAAATATGAAGAGGCTGCATTTACGGTTGTTTTTGGATGAACAGTCATGATTCATGAAACTGTTTTTGTTTTGTCGTTTGGGAATACTGGCTTCTCTGGAAGCATGTTTGAATTGAACGCATCAATTTTCACGAACACTTGTAAGTAAAAGCCGATGATGTGTATTGGGAAGTATACCTTTAATCGCATAATTATTTGAAACATGTGGCTATGAAAGCAATTAAAGGAATATTAAATTTGGATCTATGCTATCTTTAGAGAGTAGACCTTCTGGCCAGTATCTTTCTAAAAACCTAGAAACAAAGATCTGTTATTCCATGTAAATAATTCTATATAAAGTTCTACTATTCCTCAGGAGTTAGCGTGTGATTATTGCATGTATATTCGAATAATTAAATGAGGCGCCAGAATATGACATACGCATTTTAAAGCTCATTAATTGTGGCATATTTTGACAACAATATCTCAAGGATATCATGTTAGAACGGGAATGTAAATAACCGGTTGACAAACGTTGAAAGGGGACAAGACACATTAAAATGTATTTAAGGGACGACAGTACAATTGCATGTGATTCAACTAAAATGCTGCAAGGCATTGGTCTGAAGTGAATAAATATAACATTTCAGACTTTAACAACTTAACGTTTTACTTGATTCAGCCAACCTATACTTTCAGCCTACCTATACATTTATACATTTAGGTTTTGCATGTTTTGATTACATCTCTCTTTTAATATTAGTTCCCAGTACATCAAAGTAGTACATTTACATAGAATAACAACGTTT
>JXSR01S004361.1:27534-39837 GCA_000969725.1 Ophiothrix spiculata
AATGCTGCAAGGCATTGGTCTGAAGTGAATAAATATAACATTTCAGACTTTAACAACTTAACGTTTTACTTGATTCAGCCAACCTATACTTTCAGATTACATCTCTCTTTTAATATTAGTTCCCAGTACATCAAAGTAGTACATTTACATAGAATAACAACGTTTTATATGATTCACCACTCCTTGCATCAATAGAAAGCTAAATGTTGCAAAAGTGTTTTTATAATTTCAAATATATAACATATATTTTAAAAATAATTAATAATAACCCACTTTTGTAAAGTGCACTACGCTGCACATATAGAGAACAAGGATAAATAATGATGCTCTTCACCTCAGCATAAAAACCTGTATAGAAATCCTAGACATTTGTCTGATATTTTATTAAATCGTCTTTATAGTAGTAATAAATCAGTAACAATGTATAAAGCTAAATGTTTTTATTTACTGGAGGATATCGTGGAGAAATGTATTGATCACAGTACCTAATGTGTACACATGTAACTGAACGGCCGAGAATTGTATTCCCTTGAGCTGTTTTACGAGACTGTCTTGATGACCCTTAAGTGCTCAGAGCGAGGCCATTGCTCAGCTGCAATGCATTTTTGTTTTTTCTCCCTGAAGTAGATTTGGAAGTAGACTAGGTAAAAAAAAAATTGCTGTTTCTTACATTCTTAGGAAAAGTGGAACATTTAGATTTTAACAACTGAAGAATTGGTTTTGAATCCAAAGATGTAATCGGATGTTATCTTTATGTGGAGACAACCTCTGTTTAAGTGTAAAGTTAATTCTTGATTTTTTTTGCCCAATTCGCATGACACACAGCTTATATAAGTCGTAATTTATCATCCACTTATCGACGTTAGAGCGTACACTTTTGTAAAGCGTTCAGGTCAATGGTGCTAAATTCACCATGTATAAACAACTTGTTTTCATTTTAGTGGATTTCTTTACCAATAATTATCTTCTTAATTAAAGCCAGACATGTATTATTTTATTTCAATATACCAAAACTAGAAGAAGGAAACCCGTCATTTGAGAATCTCAGAAATATAAATGGAAGCTCGAAAAATTAGTTTTCTGTTATGAATTTATCATTTAAATTGCCTTGATACACTCGCGATTATATCTGATGATTTCATTCCTTGCTTAGTAGATGGAGATACAACAATATCTTAACTAACCCTGCTACAGAATATTTTGGCTCAACGGTTACATAGAGTCATGTGCGTAAGTAGAATGTAAAAACATTTTTGACACCATATTCATGTTTTCTACTATAATATATAACTTGTTGTTTTAAGGTTAATTATTCTTCGGAAACAAATAAACTCTTTCGTTATCAATATTTCAATATGAACATCACTTGTTTAAGCTTTAATCATATTCTGAATAATCAACATGAAATAAACGTAACGGAATGAAAAGATAGTTATTGTGATCTTGTTTTCATTCCATGTTAAGTACAATAATACAAATATTCTTAAATGAAAACCACCTGTTCTGACGGGCTTTTAATTGTTTTTCACAGAAAGGAAAGTCGGTTTCGATTAATGAAATTCAGATGAGTGGAATGACATTACATTTGAACCTCCCCCCCCCCCCTTGGCACTGCATGTCGTAAGCTACTTAAGGTGTAAATTCCATTGAGATGGATAAGACTTCAGTGGTATGTTGTGTAAGATAAGGTTAGCAAATCCGTTGCACGGCCGAGAGTCCATTAAGATTCATTAAACAAGTGTTTACGCTCTGATAATATTTGTAAAGACAAGCTTGTGCTCCTTAAGGCTGCTGAAATAACAAACTGTTTTTTCTTATGCAACTCAGGTTACCGACATGACCAGAGAAGTGCATAAAATTAGGGGTTTTTTTATCTAGCGTAGTAAAATACGCAGTGTTTCTTGAATATTTATTATCATACAACAATTATAGATTTTTCAGTGTAATCTTTCATATTTCAAATTATGCCAATTATTACGAAAATTTAAACTATTCCAAAACCAAGCATTCAAATAATATGAATCTATTGACAAAATATTTACATATAATGCAAGCTGAGGCTTTTGACCGAAGGGAAAGTCATGCAATGTCATCCCTTTTAGCAAGATACATGTCAGTAAGAAGAATCCCACTTTTATCTCGACGATAAAGTGGTCAAAATTTCATAATTTGTTTCCATTTTTCCGTAAAATATGGTTAGAATTTGGTTCTAGGGTCAGTTATATAGGTTAAATATAGGGTTGGGATTAGGTTTTGGGTTACACCCTGGTCACATTACCACCGGTGTCCCACCGGCGTCTGCAAAGCCGCAACGCCGCAACGCCGGTATGACATCGGTATGAAAATGTGATTCCTTGCGGAGACCGGTCGGATCCCGGTCGGACCCCGGTCGGGCTCCGGTAGGTCATTGGTCGAATTTACTATAAAAATGAGACTAGAACATATCGAACGTATGTTATCATGGCATTTCCACCACAACATTAATTAGGTTGGCTATTTGTTGTAGAGAGATTTGGGAAGATTGAATCATAGAAATAACATTGCGGTAGAAATCTTATCATTATTATCTTAATGTTGTTACACTTTTTATTTGACTTATTCCATGACAAAATTATAAATTGATAAGGAAATCTAAAACATATAAATTTTAACAGCGATGAGTAATTAAAAGCTTTTTGAAACTACAGCGGTTTTTGGTCCGAACGGTTTTTGATTCGAACGGTCTTTTCTCCAAAATTCGGAGAAACGGCCGTTCGGAATTAAAACCGTTCGAATTAAAAACCGTTCAGGATAAAAACCGTTCGGAATTAAGATTTTCGGAGCAATAGCTTTTTGGATTAAAAACCTGTCGGATCAAAGGACTAACAATCATTCGGAAAAACGACTGTTCTGAGTTAAAACCGTTCGGAGAAAAAACCATTCTGAGTAAAAACCATTAGGAGAAACGGTCGTTCGGAACAAAAACCGTTCGGAGAAATGTCACGTCGGAACAACGGCCTGTCCCCGAGATCCACCCAAATACCAATTTTTAAGAAAAAGGGACTCATCCATATACCAAAATCTCCCAAATTTTGAGTCAAATTTAATCAAAAATCCTTTTTTTTTCCTGCCCAAATATGCACTATGTTGGCTATATTTGAGAAGAAATGAACTCATCAAAATACCACATTTTGCGAAGAAAATTGAAATACCAGAGAGCCTGATCTTGCTACCCGAATTTGCGACACGTCCCCATAACCCCAGGCTCTGCATAACTCCTGTGTACTAAGTAACCCGGTGTTGACTAGTTTCCGGGGTCGATGCCCGAAACGGTGACCAAGTACAACCGGACACCGGTCGGCGACAGGTCGGTGGCCCACCGATGTCTGGCACGCCAAAAAAAAAAAAAATAGGGACTGCAGTGCCTATAGATTCTTCCACTATTCTTTTACCTAGTTTTTAACCTTTGTAATCTAAACATTGGCACATCATGTATATACAACTATTGTCAAAATTCACTACCACCAGACTTTGTCAATATGTTTAACGCTAATTCGATAATCTTAAATATAATACAAGGTATGCTTCGTACTTAAAGTATCCAAAAATTAGAACTGAATTAGGACGCAAATCTCCTACCAAGGTGTTAAAGTCTGGAATAATATTCCTAACTACATTAAAGTCAGCCAAAACATTAAGTCATTTAACAATCCTATAAAGATGCTCTTATTTCTAAATACCAAGTTAATCAAATTAATATTGTGTGATTTTGTTAAATACGTTGTTACTGCAAAATTGTACAGAGTCAGGGATCTGGAATCTTAGTTTCAGACCATTTGCTACATGTATTCCTTTTAAATTTAAATAAGGTTTCTCTGAAATTCTGGTTTTTATTACTGAATATTTATTATGTTCCATGCCTTCCTTTCAATTTTCTCTTTGGTCATCGAATTGGAATTTGTGAGGAAGGTAACATTATACATTCTAAATATTCTTTGATCATGACTTTGTTTTATTCATAAAAACTACTCTTTCTCATACTTAAAAGAGCATTTTTTCTTCATTAACTTTTCTATTTCATGCCATTCTCCCATTCTATTCTTTGGCTATCGAATTGTGGTATGGGAGTAAGGAAAGCTTAATTTTTCTTTGTCTTTCATTTTATTTTTAATCTACTTTTCTAAAACTGGAGACAAGGACTTGACAGGTCTTTGGCTTATTTTCTTGTTCTCCTCCACAATGTTTATACTTAGTAAATATGCAATTGTGTACACACTGTATTTATATACATGTATGTTTAAATATATAAATTATGTTATGTTATGTTATGTTATGTTATAAAGTCAGGGTCACATATTTTTACATGAATCAATAGAGGTTAAATATAATATTACCTACTAGTAGTTTTCCATGATTTTGAGGAATATTGGAGAAAAGTGCAATTCTTTACAAACTTTAATTTTTGCCGTTGGCGGGAAAATCTTAAAAAGATCTTGTTTCTACACCTATATTGCAACTTAATTTTTCTAAATTTGAGCCATTTCTGTGTAAATTCTTGTACTTTTTTTGGATTTTACTGCACTTTTAAGCTTTTATTTAGAGCATTTCCATAAGTTTTCAATTCTAAGTGGAATCTAGGTTAGTTCCTTTAAAACAAAGCAATATTTAAGTTTGCGATGTCCGGTCGGTGCCCGGTCGGACAACGGTCGGGGCCCGGTCGGTCTATCTACGGCTTGCAATATGCCGCAATACACCGCAAGGTTTTAACTCCGCGTTAAATCCTTGCGGCGAGCTCTACGGCGTCTTACGGCTCACGGACACCGACCGGAGTCCGACCGGAGTCCGGTCGGACTCCGGTCGGTGTGTGTAGTTTACAGCCCGGTATGACGCCGTAAACACATCGTAACCTCGCCGCAAGCTTATGTGACCAGGGTATTAGCAATGGGTTTAGAAATTTTCAATTTTGAGCAATAGGGTTTTGGTTAAATTTTAGAGACAGGTTACCGAAACTTTACAAGTCAGTTGAAAGTCGTCCGGAAAAAGCGATAATCTTCTCTTTGCAGATACATTGTTTAATTCCATTGAGGTGGCTAATATTTCAGCCACAGGCCTGGGCAAGTTACACAAGTCATTTGGGGATTATTGATACATGTGCAACATATCCTTAACATAACATAAGACTTAAAAGACTTATTAAAAAGAACTTGACATCTGATAATAATCATGATAACGGTACATGAATAATTCAAGTTTTAATCAAAATCATTAAAAAAACAAATGTAAATACGGTAGTACCCATGGTTTCTTTGTAAATTTATATGAAACTTTTATGTCTTTATCTTTTATGTCCTGTATTTTTTTATCACATGCATTATATACCATTTTTAATTTATCTTATGGTTATTGTGAATGTTTTATTTTATCAGAATATTATGATGTATATTTCAGTTTCAGTGTCATATTAAAGTTAATAACAGCTCACCGTATGTAGGCTATGCAACAATTTCTTAGATAATTTAAATGGAAATACAATGCAGAGGTTGCATTTACATTTAATGGGTCGAGGAATCTGAAGTTTTGTTTGCACTATCTGATAACATTTTGCTAGATTGACTTATTTAGTAGCATCTTCATGTAGTGGCTCAATATTGTTTTAAATCATCCACACGACCATGTAAACGTGTGTATTCCGGTTGATATAGCGAACGCGGCATACAAACCTTGTCCTAATTCGTGTCTCCATGTTGCACAACACGTTTTTATGTTTAACCTATTGTTCTGAATGCAGTACAAACTCGATGACATTTGAAAACAAAGATAGGTAATGACATCTTTCAGTTCTGATTTGTATGGATATGTAATCCCAACAAGAAATAATGACATTTGGTAATTGAGATAATTATCTAACCTAGATAGTAAACGCAACTTTGTTGAGATGCAAATCGAATTCGACTTAGGAATTTAAACCCGATTGAAACAGAGATGTTTTAATTTTATAATAATTATGATAACAGGATAACACGCTACCATGGTAATTTCTTTCAGTTCTCTAGGTAGGAGAAACGTTTCCTGTAGTGATTCGTAATCGTCATGTAATCTGCTTTATTAATGAAAGAGCATTGTAACCATTCTATGCAACTGTTCCGTAGAATTTTGTGATAACAATAACTATACTCCACCACCGTGAGACATCCATGAATAGAACATTTATTTCATAAGGTGTCTTAAGTAGTATATTTCCGTATATATTTATCGCTTATTGTACACATTGCCGTATTTTCGTCTATATTGTTAGAATTATTCTTATTAAAATGCCTTAGGAAAGCAACATATGCCACAAATCGAGATCCATGCTTAAGACAAAAACACCGGCTTACATTTATTGATTTCCATAACTAGAGGCGATTAATGACGTTGCTTGAGCAGTCGAAATGATGAAAAGTAAAAGAATCTAATAATTTTTTATTTACGTGAATGTGAAAAGCAATTACAATTTCTTTTGTTAATTGAATTACAGGTGTTGTTTAAAATTACCTTACATAAAGCATACTTTTTGTTATTGTTAAATAAATCATATGTTTAATGTACATTATAATGCTCAAGTATATTGTTAATTAAAAGAATCATTGCATAAAAGAAGAAATCTTTTTAATCTTTGATGCTGAATAATATGATAAGATGCAATGTATAATCTTAACATCGTAGTTGTAAGTAACAGTAACATGAAGTCAAAAGAAATAACGCAATCAATGGATCCATTAGTTCTCATACAGCAATTTGATACCCTGCGGTATAATCTCACTTTAAACAGCAAAGAAAAGAGGTGCATATGTGTAAAATAATCACCAAATAAATGTTACAAGAGACTGAAAGTACGTCTCGGCAAATACTGTATCATGTTCCGTTTATCTGTATCTGTTATTCATTTTCGTATTGTTATCAAATTTCGAAGATTACAGGCAGCTTAAAATACAAGACTTGATACTTGTTATATGAAGTAATATTGTATCTGCTTTTACAATTAATTCCACTGTGAATTAATTTACAATGGCATTCAATCTAGATTTTATGATAAAATGATATGAAGATGCAATGTATGAACTTAACATTGTAGTTGTAAGTAACATTATATTCTATCTGTTGCTTCTATATTACTAGTACTCTTAATAACACGGCTTACCACGGTCTTACACAGTAAAAAATAATTACTCATATCGTGGTAAAAAGGGAACTCGCGTCTTCTTTGTAAACTTAACCTCTACTAAAATGGTAAACAATTGCCCTGTTTTTGGTAATAAACTACCATCGGCAGTGGTAAAAGTTTACCATGGCTTGCCATGTTTACCATGGTTTACCATGCCGATGGTAGTTTATTACCAAAAACAGGGCAATTGTTTACCATTTTAGTAGAGGTTAAGTTTACAAAGAAGACGCGAGTTCCCTTTTTACCACGATATGAGTAATTATTTTTTACTGTGTACGACTTCAATGTGTAGCATAATTGTGACCTGTCATATCGAAAATTACCTTAAAGGTCCCAAAATGACAATTTATTTTGGTCTCATCGGAAAGATTATATTTTAAGCGCTTTACAATGACACCTTGCTTTTGGTTATTGGATTTTCGATTGCAAAGTTACATCCAAATTGGTAAAAAGCATCGGGCTGATTCAGATAACTATAGTTCAAAGTTTCTGTACTGGTAAGTCTTAAATGGACAAAAGGATTCTTATCTCGGTTTTTAAAACATTTGTCTTACTAGTATGTCATGGATGCTGGAACCTGATTAATACATGTAATACGATAGAATACACTTCAAAGGTAACGCTTCTGATGAAATTAGAAGTTCGACCTTGGACGTGATTTTTGACTAGATAAGGTGGTAACCCCGACTTTTGTCGTCAAAATGACCGCAAAGGATGTAAAAATGCAAAATTGGTATGTCACCAATACGCTGTCATTATTTCAGAGATATTTGCACATTGCAATAAGCAGATTTTACGACAGATAAAATCTGGTAATCAGTACGTTTGTTCGTTAGCGTTTGTTGGTGTATGTTAGTTTTGTCTGCTCATACTTTGAAGATATTAAAATAGAGCAGAGAAAAAAACTTGGTCATTTCACTGTAAGCAAAATAAAGTGAACAAACAGCTAGTAGATCTTCAATAAAACGGATTTTCTGTAATATTAAATTTCAATACGTTTTTGAAATATCTTGTGAAATGAGAACACCTGCCTTTTTACTTTACAAAGTTTATATATGCTATAAAGGGAAGATGGCAAGTGCCGAAGGAACAACAAATCGACAGCACCCGTAATAAACGTGGATCTTTAAATATTCTGTATTATTCTATATGGTATTTTAAGTGTTGCGGTTTCACTTATCGATTTTGAAAGACTTTTGCTTTGAAACTCAAGCAGTTACTGATTATTTACCACGGTATGTGATTTTCCCTCTTTTGTTTCCGGAATACTTATTTAGATTTTCCAGATGTAAAAAATGTTTTATATAAGGCCAAAAAAAGAAACAAGTTTGTTTCTGGTAACCCGCGCACGTTTCTGTTAAGTGAGATATTTCCCGCATTTTATTTTATTTTTTGAATCTTTACTTTTGATAAATACAAAATTCTGCAAAAAATGAAGACTTGCGTACTTTGTAACGTTGTTGTATATTAATTTACATAAAATAAATAAATGTCGGTGCTTATATAGCGCTTTTCCAGAATTGATCAAAGCGCTTTACATTTATTCCGTTACCAATAGAATACACCCAGGGATTGTTTTCTGCTCTCAACACATTAGTAACTACATACCACAATGTCTATCTACATTTGATCTTGCTCGAGATACTCAAGCCATCAGACCATCTTAAACCCATTACCTCAACTAAACTGAATGTTAGTAAGTAAAGATGCAACAAAACAAGTCGCATGTTGTATTATTTAACATGAAAGAGATACCAAGGGCGGCTTGGTTAATAATGATATTAATAAATAATATAAGAACCCAAGAGCATTGTTTAATTTGTTTTTTTATCTGCATTTTTTTAGAAAAAAGAAAAATAGCATATCGCATTGCATTTTCGAAAAGTAAAACATAAAAAATAAAAAGCCGGGTACCGCATTGTACTTTTCAAGCATGTTACCAGAAACAAACTTGTTTTTTTTATTTGGCCTAATGAGCAGTAGGAATAAAATCGGTAGTATAATGCTTACAATCTTTATTAACTTGAGAGATCGGCATCAGAGAGAATGGCATGTTGCCTCTTAGGAGTGCTCAACCAGGGTGACATATCTGTGTCCGTTGGTGCATTGCTGCCATTGAAGTTCCGGTTTCGCATGTTGTTTTTGCCCTATTTATCTTTTTGTCTGTCCCTTGTCCTCACTCTGTTTGGTTGCCAGTAAAGGCACCAGTTGGCTTGGTTTCGTGTGCTTTATTTATTCTTTTTCTGTATTTTATGTTATTTTAATGTTGAATAAACATTATTGAATAATATTATCATCATGATCACACAGATATCTATTTGATCACAGTACGTAGTGTCTGTACATGGAACTGAACGGCCAAGAAATGTATCCCCTCAAGCAATGTCTTGATGACCCTTTAATGCTTGAAGTGAGTGGTAAAATTTAATGATTACCGAAGTGAGTAATTTTTCTGCATAATATTCATATAAATGTTTTTATCCGGAAGTAAACTAGGTATTCCTGGAATGTTTGCATATTCTGATATTCTTGTTACATTGCTATTCTAAACGCTTCATGAAATTAAAAATACCCAATCTTTTTGTGCTAAACGAGACAATAACAAATTCTTTATACGTATATATCAGATATATAGAGAATAGCTCACAGGCCTACACATTTGTAAGCATCGTGTCCTAATAAGCATGTTCATTTTGCTCTGGCGTTATATGAAAAAATATGTTGCAGAAATCTATTAAATTATTGCATTCGATTAGAATCACTAATAATTCAACTGTCAAAAAAATTGTTGGATATTATTCAGCAAGGTGGCAAAATCTAATCGACCTGAATAATTGAGAATAAACTGGCTCGAATAATTCCTTCTATATAACATGCAGACAGCTAACGGTTGCTTGTGCATCGTAATTAAAACGAAAACTATACCACCATTCCTGACCATGTTAAAATGTCTAAAAGCTTCTGCACAGTCACCTAAGTCGCGATTTATCACCCCTTTATCAGACGATAAGTGCACACACGTTTTATTTTTCCAGTGACACATATTTTTCCAGTGGCACGAAATGTGTTAATGTAGTTATAAAATTGAAGGCATAGTCTTTTTTGCACTGAAATCATTTTCTCCGAAGTTACAAAAACATTCTGGCTCAAAATACCTGTAATCTTTGCCAGAAACTGTACCACGTTACACTTTTCATAACAAAGTGTTCTCTGTGACACTTGTCCCCAATATCTATCTATATCACAGACATGAGTGCAGGTTTGCTCTAAATATCAAATCAAAGTAAAACAAAATATTGACCAAACATATTACCCTTCCATACGTTTTGAAGTCCTGTTTTTAGAAGGGCAGTCAATTTTGCCGATTTTAGAAATGCCGGATTGCGAGTGCTAGTTATTTAGTGTAGTGCGCCCATAATCGTCGAAATAATATTTTTTATTAGGGGTATACCTTTAGAAAGCGTTGGAGCAACTTTAGTGAGATTATTTATACAAACGAAGTGTTTCTTTCTCGCAATATATTTTAAGTAATTATATTATTATTGGTATTTATAATAAGCAATGAAGAAACTACACCTTTAATCAAGTAAAAGATAAAATCTTTTTATTCACACTAGTTCGGGATACTAGTGTATTTACATTTTCGAAGATGATACATGTACCAGCGTATATTATTTTGATTTGAAATTTAAACAATCCGTCAGTAAGTGTTTTCATGGTGTTTTGATTTCCCTTCAAAGATTCATGTTGGCTGCTTATAAAATTTACCTTAAATGCCACATTTACAATCATGACTCAATGACGTTTATATCAAATAAAAGCATGCCTTCTTGAACACAACTGACGCATATCGACATTTTCAGTTCAGAGCAATGAAAATACATCTACACATCTACACTCACACAACATGTAAAAGGTTCGAATGATGAGTTCAGTGTATAATGTACTTAATATAGGCAACAATTTTAAAGTAACAGAGAATGTAAGATATACCATTAATCGAGTTCTCTGCATAAGTAAAACACAACGGATTTTATTAATAGATTTTCATAACTAGGAGCGATTAAAGAGTTCCAAAAAAGAGTAACATCATCTTATTGATTTCATTCATTTGAATGTAAAAAGCAAATGTAATGCCGTTTGTAAATTGAGGTACAGGCATTGTTTTATAAAATCACACATATTTGGTTACTGCTAAATTTATTCTATATGTACATATTTGAATAAAAGACGAAACTACATAATTATAAATTTTGATTGTTTGATGCAATTTATCAAATCAACTCCATATTGTAGAAGTAAGTAACAGTATCGTTATGTTACTAGAGATAGCACATTCAACGCATTGATTCTCATACCTTTAAGCAGTTTGATTCCTTGCGGTATAATCTCAGAAATGAGGTGAATGTGTGTAAAATAATCCATCAAATAAATGTTTACGAGAGACTGAGAGTATGCTTAGGCAAGTACTGTATCATGTTCCTTTTATCCTTTTTATCGAATTTGTAGAACTGAACTTGTAGACAGCTTTAAATATAAGGGTTGTTACTTGTAAATCTTAAGAAGTAACATTGTATCTGCTTTTACGATTAATTCATCTGGGAATTGTTTGACGATAGCATGCAATCTAAAAATATCCATCGTGTTCCCTAATTGCTTTTTCAAGTATAACTTCATTTATTAAAATCCTGAGAAGTTCACTTTGTATTCATAAAAAGAGTATAAATAGACCTTTCATATGATACCAAACTTTCCCAAATACGTTAAGAAGTTTTAGCAAAAATGCATGTTTTCTACAATTTTTTATGGTAATATGTAACAGATCCATGATATCTGAGGGACATATTTGTGACGCAAGGCCATGTCTCTTATTTCAATGATAATGATTACATTTCTAACAGTGATATGCACCTGTCCAATAATGAATTCATATAACGTGTATTATAAAAATACATTGTTCATTGTTTATTGTTCATTTTATTTCCATAATAAATACATGTAGTATAAAATCAAGCAAGAAATTAAAAATACAATCTACATCAAAAACATTAAAAAGAAAACAAATACAGATATACAGTTATGGGGGATAATACTAGAAGGCCAATAAGGCCCGTGGAATG
>JXSR01S004361.1:60307-71002 GCA_000969725.1 Ophiothrix spiculata
TGATTCTTTTTGTGGCGTGTTTCTCAGCTGTTTGCCACATATTGTTGCTTTTTGGTCACGTTTGCCTGTATGTCATGTTATTTATATGATGTTTGTTGTTGTATTTTTGTGCTCACTGTATTATGGCAATTCGGCCATTGGCTGCGATGTAATCAGTTAATAAACCTAAACCTAAACCAAACCCATCTGGGCTCGAGTCATATGTGTAATTTGCATGTAAAAACTTTTTTTTGACAATCCCTAATTATTGTTCTTCTGTAATATATAAATTGTTGTTTTAAGGTTAATTATTCAAATGAACTCTTTTGTTATTTCAATATCAACATTACGTCACTTGTTTAAGCTTGAATCATACTCTGAGTTATCAACAAGAAATAAACGGAATAGAATGACAATAATCATTGTGAACTTGTTTTCATTTATCTCTGTTAAACGAAATAATACAAATATTCTCAAATGCAAACCACCTGTTCTGACGGGCTTTTAATTGCTTTTCACAGAAAGAAAAGTCGGGTTCGATTAATCAAATTCAGATGAGTGGAATGACATTCCATTTGAACCTTTCACCCACTGGCACTGCATGTCATAAGCTACTTAAGGTGTAAAATTCCATTTAGATGGATAAGATTTCAGTGGTAAGGCTGTGCAAGATAAGTTTAGCAAATCCGTTGCGAGTCCATTAAGGCTCATTAAACAAGTGATTACGCTCTGATAATATTTGTCAAGACAAGCTTGTACTCCCTAAGGTTGCTGAAATAACAAAGTGTTTGTGTTTTTCTTATGCAACTCAGGTTACCGACATGTCAACAGAAGTGCATAAAATAGGGGGTTTTTTTATCTAGCGTAGTAAAATACGCAGTGTTGCTTGGATATTTGTAATCATGCAATATTTATAGATTTAAATATAATTAAATAACTTTCAAACTGTAATTTTCCTTATTTCAATCGATTTTTAAGAAAATTTAAACTATTCCAAAACCAAGCATTCAAATAATATGAATCTATTGACATTGACAAAATATTTGCATATTGCAAGTTGGGGATTTTGACCGATAGGAAAGTCATCCAATCTTTTAGTCGAAATTTCATAATTTGTTTCCATTGTTCCATAAAGTATGGTTAAATTTTGGTTCTAGGGTCATTTATATAGAATAAATATACGGTTGGGGTTAGGTTTATTATTAGCGTCTCATTAGCGTTTGCAATGGGTTTAAAAAATTTGAATTTTGAGCAATAGGGTTTTGGCTAAAATTTAGGGACAGGTTACCGAAATTTTACAAGTCAATTGAAAGTAGTCGGAAAAAAGCGGTAATCTTCTCTTTGCAGATACATGGTTCAATTCCATTGAGGTGGCTAAGATTTCAGCCACAGGCCTGAGCAAATAACACAAGTCATTTGGGGATTTTTACAGGTGTAACATATCCATTAAGACTCTAACATATCTATTAAGCATTAATAACAGTGTATTCTTTTTTTTTCAAATTTTAAGAGTTCAATTCAAATTTTTAACATTTGTAGCGCCAAATAATTGAATTTAGACAAATTGCCAATTGGCGAATTTTATAGTTGAAACATACTATCTTTCTAGGTGTCACAAAGAGTAGCTTGGTGTAAATAAATAATGTTAAATTTACTTTGTTAAGATCATTCTATTGACGTTGACATTTATTTGGTGATTTTGTGCAGAAATGATTTCGAACAGTATTTGATTAATAAGCTACAACTAAATATTGTTAGGTTTTGACAATGATGACATACAGTCTTTGGTCAGAAACGTATATTTATGAAACATTACATACAAAAATGTATCATTTATAGAAAACGAATATCGAAAGGGAATCATGATACATGAAGTGGTTGTTCTTGCAAAACAGCAGACATTCTTTTACAGTGCTTATGAAAGATACAAGCAAAATAAAAAGGAGAAAATTGGTAACGGTTTACTTGGGTTGTATTCTTAATTAAGTCAAAATCATTGATAAGTTAATGACAGCTCATCGTATGTAGGCTATGCAACAAATCTTGGACAATTTAAATAAAAATACAATATGCAGGGGTTGCATTTACATTTAACGGGCCCTGCAATGGATTTTTCTTTGAACTACCCGATAAGTTTAGTTAGATTGTCTTGTTTAGTAGCATCTGCATGTAGTAGTGGCTCATTTTTTTAAATAACGGTTGATGGAGCAAACGTGGCATTCAAGCGTTAACCTAATTCGTGTCTCCATGTTGCACAACACGTTTTTATGTTAAAGCTATTGTTCTGGTTGCAGTACAAACTCGATGACATTTGAAAACAAAAATATGTTATGACATCTTTCAGTTCTGATTTGTAAGGATATGCAATCCCAATGAGAAATAATGACATTTGGTAATTGAGATAATTATCTAACATAGATAGCAAAAGAAACTTTGTTGAGATGCAAATTGAAATCGACTTAGGAATTTAATCCCGATTGAAACAGAGATGTTTTATTGTTTTAGTAATTAGGATAACAAGATAATAAACTACCATGGTAAACACGTTTAGCACTCCAGGTAGTCGAAAATATCTCCCATAGTGATTCGTAATTGTTTACGTAATCTGCTTTATTAATGAAAGAGAAATGTGATCATTCTACGCAGGCTGTTCCTTAGAATTTTGAGATAACAATACTCCATCATTGTGGAACATACATGCACAGAACATTCATTTTATAAGTCGTCTATTTCCTTTATGTTTATCTCTAATTGTACACATTGACGTATTTTCGTTAATATGGTTAGAATTATTCTTATTAAAATGCTTTAGAAAAGCAACATATGCCACAAATCGAGATCCATGATTAAGACAAAAACTACGGATTACATTAATTGATTTCCATAACTAGAGGCGATTAATAACATTGCTTGAGCAGTGGAAATTATGAAAAGTAAAATAATCCAATAATTGTTATGTACATATTACCTGAGCACTCAAAATTGTAGAAAGTAAAAGAATCCAATAATTTTTATTTACGTGAATGTGAAAAGCAATTTCAATTTCGTTTGTAAATTGAGTTACAGGTGTTGTTTATAATTAACTTACATAAATCACACTTTTTGTTATTGTTTGATAAATCATATGTTAAATGTACATTATAAATTGCTTAAGTACATTGTTGAATTAAAACAATAATTACATAAAGAAGGAAAAAGATTTTTAAACCTATGATGCTTTATGATATGAGAAGATGCAAAGTATAAACTTAACATCGTAGTTGTAAGTAACAGTAACATGTTGTCAATAGAAATAACGCAATCAATGGATCCATTAGTTCTCACACCTGTAAGCAATTCGATACTCTGCGGTATAATCTCACTTTAAACAGCACAGAATAGAAGTGAATATGCGTAAAATAATCCGACTGAGAGTTCGCCTCGGCAAAAGCTGTATCATGTTCCTTTTATCTGTTTCTGTTATTCATTTAGGTATCGTTATCGAATTTCAAGGATTACAGGCAGCTTAAAATACAAGATTTGATACTTGATATGTGAAGTAAGATTGTATCTGCTTTAACAATTAATTCCACTGTGAATTAATTTACAATGACATTCAATCTTTATTTTTTAAATGATACGAAGATGCAATGTATGAACTTAACATTGTAGTTGTAAGTAACAGTGATTTTTTTCTTTTACTTCTATTATTACTCTTATTAATATGGCTTACTACGATGTTTAGACTGTAATGTTTAGCACAATTAACCATCGTCCACCTATTTCTTCTACGTCGTCACCTAACGGGAGTGGTTACCACCCAACCTCCTGTAAAAATGAAATTGACATGCCAAAAGTTAGGTTGTTTTATACCATGGTGTAGGATAGGGTCTCCTGTTTCCATTGCTACCACAATCAATAAAATCGGTCAAGGCGTTACGTAATCATGATGTTATAAAGTACTTCAGGTCTAAAAATTTCGTCAAAATCTGATTTTTGGCCAAATATTGTCAAAAATTCAAAATTGCTAAATATATTATAAATATCGGATTTTTTTTTGCTTACAAATAAAGGAATTGGTAATTCTAACATATCCTGTCAGTTTAAACTTCATAGCAGATATTTTTCAGTGATGGTGACTTTTCTATGAAGGTGGTGGTGGTGACCATCCCCAGGCGGCCTAGCCTACCCACACCTAAGGTACTAACCCCGACTTTTGTCGTCAAAATGACCGCAAAGGATGTAAAAACAACTACTTAGATGTCAGGGTCACTTTGCTTTTGCTTTTTTGAGGCAATCAGCGATGGTTAATGACGTTCTGAGTAATCATGCAAAATTGTTATGTCACCATTGTATGCTGTCATTATTTCAGATATATTTGCACATTGCAACAAGCAGATTTTAAGACGGATAAATTTAGTCATCAGTATGTTTCTTATTAGCGTTTGTTTGTGTATGTAAGTTTTGTTTGCTCATACTTTGAAGATATTAAAATAGAGTAGAGGAAAACAAACCTCGGTCATTTCACTATAAGCAAAATAAGTGAACAAACAGCTAGTGGATCTTCAATAAAACGGATTTTCTGTCAATCCACAATGACGTTTATATCAAATAAAAGCATGCCTTCTTGAACACAACTGACGCATATCGACATTTTCAGTTCAGAGTAATGAAAATACATCTACACTCACACTGCATGTAGAAGGTTCGAATGATGAACTCAGTGTATAAATGTATCTAACATAGGCAAGAATTTTATAAAGTTACAGAGAATGTAAGATATACCAGTAATCAAGTTCTCTGCATAAGGAAAACACTAGGGATTTTATTAATGGATTTTCATAACTGAGAGCGATTAAAGACTTCCAAAATAAAATTGTGAAGAGTAACATCATCTCATTGATTTCATTCATTTGAATGTAAAAAGCTAATACAATGCCGTTTGTAAATTGAGTTATAGGCATTGTTTTGTAAAATCACACATATTTGGTTACTGCTAAATGAATTCTTTATGTACATATTTGAAAGAAGACGAAACCACATATAAATGTTATTATTTGATGCATAATATTTATGGGAAGATACAATTTATCAAATCAACTCAATATTGTAGTAGTAAGTAACAGTAACATTATGTAACTATAGATAACACATTCAACGCATTGATTCTCATTCCTTTAAGCAATTTGGTACCCTGAGGTATAATCTCACTTTAAACAGCACAGAAATGAGGTGAATGTTTGTAAAATAATCCATCAAATAAATCTTTACGAGAGACTGAGAGTATGCTTAGACAAGTACTGTATCATGTTCCTTTTATCCTTTTTATCGAGTTTGTAGACAGCTTTAAATATAAGGGTTGTTACTTGTAACGTGTTAAGGGGTAACATTGTATCTGCTCTAACGATTAATTCCACTGTGAGTTGTTTGACAATAGCATGCAACCTAAAAGTATTTTTACCTCTATAATTATGAATTATTTAATACGGCTTACAGGGTTTTGCGACTGTATATTACTATAATAATCAATGACGTTCCGAGCAAAGTATTCGTCATAAGTATTTCCAAATGAATTTGTTAGGTTGAGGTTTATGAGATTATCACTTGTCATAATGGCTGGAGGTCAAACAAAAGGATTTTCATAACCCAGGGTATACTTAACACGTTCTTTGCAAATCGGTATCGCATGCTTAAATTGAAATATACTTTTATAATTATTATAAAAGTGTATCAGCAATTTACAACAATTGAATTCAGAGGTACATTTTGAAAAACATTCGTTCTTTGCAAATCGGTATCGCATGTTAAAGAACTTATCAGAAGAAAATTGTCAGAAAAACGTTCATTTAGTTCATCTACAGGCGTATCGAAATCGTGGGTAAGAACTTATTACACGGTGTTTATATAAGTGATATGTGTGTACACATGTATGAAGAAATGCATTTTCTAAAGTAGCGAAAAAAAAGTAAAACCTTGAGGCCATCATGCAGAAGCAATGTATAATTCTATTACCCTTAAGACAGACACGCTAAGCCCTTATTACCAAGTCTTGCCTATTCTTATATTCAAGATATTGCAAGCACTCTTTTTCTTCTATTCCAATAGGATTCACACAGTTAAGCAATATATTACCCTTATAAAAATATTTATGTAATTTTAAATAATTGTCGAACTGCCATTGTAATTAACACAATATAATTAGATCATTTCATAAATAAGGAATCCAGTTTCAGTCAACATGAATCAAATGAACTAAATAAGGATTTGTAAGGAAATAACCAGGTTCACAAGAGGCCTGAATCATAGTTTTTCTTTTTTTTCCCTTCTGGAAATGTAAAAGAAACAAAATGATTTGTTATGACATTTAACAAAGTCTTGAAACCATGATCGGTAGTGAAAATAATCAGGAAAATCAAACATTCAGTTAACAAAGACATGAAATTGTACATTCTCATAGGCACATAAACACAAGTTTAATGTGTAAAAATCCCATTTGAATGAAGGAAAAAGAGATGTGCTGATAAAATTGTTCATATCTGGCTTATTTTAGCTGATTTCTATCTTTTTTTCTACATTTGAAAGTAAATTAAACCTGCTTTACTTAAACAGCAATTTATGATTTGGTGCTTTTATCAAGGTCAAGTTTCAATCTTTTATCCGTTCACTTTTTTTTTGATTCAGCGAGTAGCTTAGCATTCTAAGACTTAAATTAAAGAGAGGCGAAAAAGTGCTGCAATTTAACTACTGATAGTTTTTGAATAATCAAAAATAGAAAAGAACATTATAGCCACCATCCTTTGATCATGTATTCTAGAAGCTTCGGCACCAACACCTAAGTCGTGATTTATCACCCTTTTATCAGACGAAAAGGGCGCACACGTTTAATTTTTAATGCCAGTGGCGCCAAATGTGTTATTGTACTTATAGAATTAAAGGCATCGTCCTTTATTTGCATTACTAAAACGTTCCGGAAAAAATTCTGACAAAATAACACAGGCTTTTTATTGGTACCACAAGACAAATTGAATAAAAAGATGTTTTTAGGAATATTTATTCTACTTAATATAAAAGACTGCTAATTATCTAAGTAAAGCTATCGCAATTACGGAAATGAGTAACATTACCTCATGAATATTAAATCATTGTAAGGATTTTCATCCAAAAGTGTGTAGATTATTTACAGCTCGAACTGATAAGCCTCCAACGGTGAATCTTAAATAATCGTTAATAACAATAAAAACAAAATACTGACATAAAATTCAAAATTCCTAGACCTTACATAAATCTGTTCCTGTGTATCGAAATAACAAACAAAAATACGAATGTTTGTCGATATTTGCGCTATTCATTCTTGATGACAAAGTGAAAATTAAATAAATCAATAGTACGAAATCACGGTATATAGAAAACGAGAGAATAACTTGCTTCTGCAAGTATCTTTGAACTTGACAAGTAGAAAAAAAAAATGGAAAAATATCCATCGTACACTCAACTACAAACTTTCAGGGTATCTTTGAAAATATTTGACCGATGGTTACAATGATAGTTGTGATCGGATCGGGAAGCAGAATACTTACAAGCAAAAAGTAGCTTGAACTTTCCTTATCTATTCATGCGAAACTACAATCTTTGTCAAAAGTGTTGGAGCAAAAAACAGTCGTTGAAGAAAATGCATCCCCCGTACCCCCTATACAATGTTGAAGCACCAACTGTCGTTTTCTGTCCACGGGGGGAACCAACATTGAGACAGGGGTGCGGGGAGGGGGTCAGTGGTTGGGGAAGGCTCAAGCCTTGCTGACCAAAAAAGGACAATTTCAGAACCTGGAAATTTACAAAATTGCGGCATTTTAATGCACCAATTATCGGATGTTGCTCCAACTACTTTTGACAAAGATTGTAGTATATTTTTTTAAGTATTTTAGCAAATTTTGGAATAATGGTACAAAATATCTTAACGATTAAGGTGACATCAATTCAGAAATTTAGTTATTATTTCCAAACAAGAGCTGTCTTGGAGGAATCTTTAAAAGTCCAATGAAATATATTTAACACAAAATCTTTAGGGCCACATATTTAGTGTGTGTTATCAGGACTTTGTGTTATCCATTATTAACTACAGACAGTGCCAGGGACTTGAAAATTTAGTTTGTGTTATCAGGGTTTGGGGGTTAGGAGATTTCGTGTTAAGGAGGTTCCAATGTATTCAACAGCACATACAACCGACATCTGACAAGTTGATATGTTTTTAAAATCTATAATCTAAAGTGTCAATCATCGCGCCATTTTAAATTTGTGAGAGTCAGCTGTTTTTGGAACTACTTAACTGGATTTTATTTACAAAATTGAGCTTTAATACTTCCCTAGAAATAAACGCACAATTATCTCATTAATATTTCACTAGAGTAAAGATAGAAACTTAAAAATGAAGACATAAATATTTAAAGACCCTCATTATAGCTGATATACCTGCCTCTACTCGCTAGTTGGGACTGTTAAAGCGTTCTTATTGAAGAAGTCTGTTAAGTGCATAAAGTGCAAACTAAACCTTGGAATAAACAACGCAAATGTTTTCTAAGTTTTTAAATAAAATTTGCATATTCTTCACATAGAATAGTTCATTCGATGATGTTTTATTCAAAGTTAATGACACCTCTTATATACCGTATTTCTTTTTTAGAATCATAAATTCTTTTTTGATATAAAACGAGTCAAATAATCACCATTAAAAACAAAGAGAAGAAAGCACGATGTTTCTCCATTATGCATATCTTATTCATGATTTGATTGAAAAGTCAAGATATGGAAAACTTAAAAGTTAACGTTTTATCATCAACAAAAAAATCTTATCATCTAATGTTAAGAACTTCTAATGGTGCTTCTTGTTTTAATATTAGAATTCATGCTTTTATAGTAAAGAAGTTATTTTGTCTGTAGATTTAATCAGAAATGTATTATTAAACACATTAATCTCATTATATTTTTCACATCATGTGGAGTTGGGAATAAACAAAAAAATTATTTATAATAATTATAATACATTTGTATGTTTTCTTACAAACGACAAATGTTACAAAAGACAAAGAGCAATAGCATAGAAAAATTGACAATAAGATTTTATGCTCTTTTACAGATTTGCCAATGTGCCGGTAAACATGAAAGTGATCCACCTATAAGACATTTACCTTTGTAGATATCACATTGCAGTATGTTTTATGAAATGTCTTTTGTGAAGAAAACAACTGCCATATTGCATATTTTGACAAAAATATCTCAAGGATATCATGTTAGAACCGGAATGTAAATAAAAGGTTGACAAACGTTGAAAGGGGACGCGGCACATTAAAATGTAGTTTGAGGACAATTGGTTCAATTGAATGTCATTCAACTGTAATTTTACCAGGAATGTTTGAAAGTAATAAGGTAGAGCATTTCAGACAATTACTGAAATATTTCTGCTTCACATTTTTTACTTTGATAAGTTGTAATCTCTTTCCCCAATTCTTAAATCGCACTGTTTATAGACAAATTCATTAAATCGCACTGTTTATACACAATGTAAATAAACACCTCACAAAAGATAAGTGGACAGTTAGTCTGACCCCCATAAATCCAAGAATGAGTACTCAAAACCCAACAATATTGACATATATGAAAAATATGCAATCTCAGCTAAATGTTAATCCCAAATTTGACATAAAAACCATTACCATTATTTTACACCAGTTTTAATTTCTCACATTTTGGGTATACCTTCAGTGTTATAGAGCATCACTACAGTGCTCCTTGTGGAATTGATAGGGGTTTATTTATTTCATATTGAGAGTACATGTACAGAGCTGCTTTTGTCTCACGCATGCCAATCTTAACTGTTTTACCAACTTAGACACGTGTAATTATCCTGTTTGATAAAATTGGTTTGACTTTATTTTCGTTTTGTCAAGTTGCTATAAATATTATAGGCCAAAAGCCTTACATTAAATCGCACTGTTTATCGACAATGTATATAGTACATTATAACCAAATGCTCTTTCTCTTGACAATCTATATCCAGTACCACAATTCAGATATTCAAAATTGTAGAATGAAATAATAAATTTGGTTTACAAGTAGCCAAAAGAGTTACCTTTATACTGACATCTTTTGCAGAATGTATTCATTCAATTAATTATGTGATTAATATGATTGAGTTTTGAGTATTCATTCAAACTATTGAGTACGTTAGCAAATCTCTTTGCACTTGTGGCTATCTAAAATACACAATATTTCACCACTAAATATAAATTTAAGTTTGCTTGTCGGAATTTTGACATTTAACGTGGTCTAAAAATATTCTAACATATAAGCAATTGAATGCGAAACTGAATTCAAATGAGAAATCACACTTAGCGCACAAATGTTCGTGCCAATTTGATAAATGGAACCTAGAATTGATTTGAATTCAACGGTATTCTTTAATTCTATGCGTGTGATTGATGGCTAATCCTTTATGTAACACTGCATTATTTAAATTAAAGTTGGCATTACGTCTCTTTAGGTTTACGTGCAGATTCATTCTATAACTAGATCTGTCTTTAGGCAAAACTAGCATTTGGATTCAACTGAGATATGTGAAATTAGACAAAATTGGCATTTCAGGCATTCTTTAAAAGTATGTGTTTTGCAAGACAGATTTATTTTATTATTTCGTGCCAAAGTGTGTGTTCAAGTAATAAAAACTAGAGAACTAGGGGTATTCAT